>JACEGR010001089.1:0-191213 GCA_014170235.1 Listronotus bonariensis | reverse complement strand
GAGTGATTCAAGAGGAAGGTTTATATGTATAATAATATTTTAAAAAAACATATAGAGTGCTTAAAAAATAGTTTACATTTAAAATTCGATATTACTCAACGGATTTTGATGCGATTTATTTTTAATAGGTAGACTGATTTAGGAGGAAGGTTTATATATATATAATTATGTCAAAACATAACATATGCAGAGTAATTCAAAACATAGTTTACATTACGTTACTATTGTCAACGGATTTTGATGCGTTTTTTTAAATTGATAGAGTAATTCAAGAGGAAGGTTTATATGTATAATAATGTCAAAAAGAACATATACAGAGTATTTTAAAAAATAGTTTACATTGAAAATTCGATATTAAACACTTAATTTTTAGAAATAAATTAAATTTTTAATCACTTCATTATTTTTTAAAAAGTAAAAAAATTTTTATTTTGATGATCTTGAAAATATTTATAACCTTATTACTACGAAATTGTTGTTACATCTATCATTCAATGAACCACAATAACCACAGGAAATATTATTTACCATTAGCCTTAATTAAATCGAAAACTAAAAACAATTTTATTTTATTTGTGGAAAAAAACAAAACAATAACTTATTTATACGAACTCATAAAAAAATACATGTTTTAAATTACTTGTTTTTTTAGAAATCAATAAAACTGTATGCACAATTGTTATGTTTATGTTTTTATTTCTGTATTTGTTTAACCAGAACTGTTTTCTTACGATAAATGATTTGACTGAATTTAAACATATTTAACAAAACAGCAAAAGCTTCAAATTTCAAATTTTTGAAAGAGAAAATTAAATCGGCTATAAAAAATTGAAACAAAACTTAATAAAATGCTAGAAATAATAAACAATAAAAGTAAAATAAAGTGGGTTAATATAATATACCGGGTGACAACAAACTTGCGTTTTAAATTTTAGGTTGTTATAGTGTGTCATGACCCAAGCAGAAAGCTGACGTCATTATGACGTCATTTTTAAGTCATTTTTGGTAATTTTTGATAATAGGACGCCATCCGACCAAAATTCTGAGGTCATTTTAATTACGTGTTTTGACGTCGTTAAAGTGACGTCGTTTCGACGTCATTTTTTGGTCATACTAGCTCGTAAAAATCTAATGACGTCATGTTTAGAAAACCCGCCAGAAAAATTTTGTGACATTATATATGATTCGTGTCAAAATCCAACCGAAATATCATATGACAGAAAAATAAGATAAATAATTTTACAAAATTGAAATAGGAAAACACTCTACCGATCTACCGACCTTGCAGTGCAAGTAATTTGCAAGCAGTAAGGAGTTTCTCCTATTTCAATTTTCAATAAAAAACATTTAGCTTTTAAAAAAAATGTATATGCGTCATTTTTTTGTCATCCTAAAGACGTCATTATGATGTTATTAACGGACCGTCTTTTGTCTGTGACTTAGGGAGGTCAATTTAACGTCATTTTGTGGTCATCTTATGACGTCTGTGTTGACCAAATGTGACCAAAAATGACTAAAAAGAGACGTCAATAGGACGTCAGCTTGCTGCTTGGGAGATGCCAATTTTAAAAACAAATTTATCATAATAAATTTAGCCTATTACTTCCGGTTTAACTGGGGGTAATAAAATGTGTGATATTTTAAATGAAACACCCTGTATATTTTTAAAAATTTAAATACTAAAAGTCTTTTCTGACATAAAACCTTCAGTATACCCATAACCTATCTCTTTTATTTTTAGAGAAAACGGAGTATGAAAAGGTCCAAATGACCATACAATAAAGGAGTCTGGATTTTATTAAACGCCGTTTTCTCTAAAACTAAAAAAGATAGGTTATGGGTATATTATAGGTTTTGTATCAGTAATAGCTTGTAGAATTTGAAACAAAAGGAAAATTATCAGGGTTCTTATATTTTAAAGTTCGAATTTTACAGCACATCCGGTTAAATATAGAGTAGTATTATAATGACCCCTAAAGGTAGATTCTTTAAAAGGCACTATTTTAGGCTTTTTTGTGATTTTTATTTGTGTTCTCATAAAACTGCATATTGTGCGGTTGCTTGGACAATATGGACATTTTTAAACGCCATTTTCTTTAAAACCAAAAAGTTATGTTATGGATATATTTAAGATTTTAAATTCAAAATAACCTGTAGAAATTCTAGAAAAGGTTGTTCCATTTAAAATACCAAAGTTTATATTACTTTCGGTTAAAAACCAAAAGTCATTCGCAGATGCTATTATATCTAAAATTGGCATCCGGTGATACAATTTAGCACCTCCAAATTTAAAAACTATACGGTTGCACAGAAGGAAATAAATTGCTTGATAGTAATTTCGTTGCCACCCGGTATATTGTAAGTATAAAAAGATTATATTTATCTAGCTATTTTTATTAAGGAGACGATAATGATGATTTTAAGCATAATTTTTTAATATATATATTTATTTTTTTTAATGCGGGATTCCGCGGAATCCTACGAGGGATTTATAGATTCCGCATATCGATGCCGCTGGATTAAATGAGTTGCGGAATTGTCATTATTTTTTCCCGTGTACCGTTCAAATATCTCACACACGTCGTTTTTAGGTTTTATAAAAAACGTATTTCCCAGAATGTTTATTACCAATTTTATAATTATACATATACGATAATTAATTCCTAGAAGTTTAAGAGCTAAAATATTACACAGTTATCATCTAAATGGTTAGAGCTGGATTATCCATATATTTTTTAATCGACTTTTCGGGTCTTCCACCTAGGTCTGACTACCGCCTCCCTAGGTAGTGCGCTGCAGCCCTCATTCTATAACTTGGATGGATTTGCTCTGTCCGTTCCTGATCCTCGAGCATAGGGTGCACGGTCGCCTGCAGTCCCATCCAAGTTATAGCCGCGCTCGAAGTTACTTAACTTTGGTTATCGTCGATGTCGATATTACCCTTAGACTCTGTAAAGGATAAAAGGTCATTGATATTACCGAAGCAGCAACGAGTGCGGCTATCATCCATATTGCAGAGTGGGAAACTGTCTAGGGGCCTCGCAATTAGGGGATATAATCCCAGGACCCCGGGTCTGGCTCCTTTTACAGTCTCGAAATCTTCGGGATTAAATTCCTTAAATCCCTGGATTTTCGGGATAAATAAATAAATTTCATTTTTTCAAAATAATATTGCATGAAACGAAACGCACTTATTTTTCCTGTTAATTTATCGAGTTGTCAATGCCAATGAAAATAAGTTAGCCATTTTTATTTCCCAGCTGATTTTACTCACAACTACAGTTGTAGTCGAAATTGGCGACAAGGCGCCGATATTTTTGTAGTCAACTTCAACTGCAGAAAGTCGCCCGTCTGAAAGCGGCCTAAGAAATACATTAAAGGGGTACTCATACGACTGGCCGCAATGTCGTATCAGTCGTAGCGGTCGTATCGGTCGCATCCATCGAAAGTCTACCTTTACTTGAAGAAAGTCATGTTAAAGCAACATCTGCATCACGCAAGTTATTAGTATTTTAAATTGAAATAGGTATGCCTATTTAAAGTATACTGTGGATATTTTAGTACTTTTCATTGCCTTAAGATTGTTGTATTGTATTAGAAATTACATTTTTTTATGCGATCAGTTAGAGGTTATGGTTAAGAGAGGGTATGTCGATGTTTCAGAAATACAGTTTGATTTTTTTAAGGGTACCTAATGAAGACGACCGTAGAAATGTTTTTATTAGAAGAAAGTTTCTATCAAGTTGATTTTTCCATTTTTTATTTAGTTTGGTATTTTAATTTAAACCGAGAACTTCTTTTTGTCAAGATTTATTTTATTCCTAAAGAAAGTTTAAAAACTAAAAGTTGATTTTTAAATATTTTCGCATTTTTGTACTCTACTCTCAAATCCGGGACTATCCCGGGATCCTTGGCTTGTCTGTGCCCAGTCCAAAAGTCCCGGAATTGGAAAAAGTCTCGGGATTATATCCCCTACCCGCAATGAATAGGGGCCCCGCGCAACGAAATGGGGGCCTGCGCAACCAAAAAATAATAATCCAAATTTGAAATGTTTCGTAAATTCCAAATTAAATTTGAATATTTGTATCAAATAAAAATAGTGAACACCTAAAGACCCCTTTTTTAGTCTTCAACGTTATCAAAAAGGGGAAGACCGAGAGGAACACCTTTATTTTTTTTAGTTATCAATTTTTATCAAAAAGGGGCTCTGACCATTACATTGCCTAGGGGCCCTGATATAGCTAATTGAGCCCTGTAAATAGTAACCACTAATGACACAATTTTTAAAGTTGAGTTGGCAGAAGCAGATACGCGGTGATTAATGTTTCTAGCAACATAAATGCACAACAAAAAGCTGACTTGAGTTATACCTTTGGCTTCTGCCTAATTTAGCTTTTCGTGTAGAGGAAAGATTACGGGATTTTCCAGGAAAAGACTTTTGTTTTAGTAATTTGTTATCTCAGGACATGAAAAGCCATGGATCCTTTGCCTTTCCTTATTTTATATTGTTTGCAGAGCAAGAGATGTCGCATAAATTAACATAAAATTATTCAAATGCCTTTAGCTTCTGCATTTTTTTTGTATAATAATAGACTATTGACTAACAGTTATTTATGTTAAATCCCTCCAAAAACATAAATATGAAAAAGGTGATTTAAGTTCAATAGTAAAATTAAGCTTGACTGTGGGCTTCGCCGCAAAAATACTGGAGATCTAAATCAGTGCGAAGTTCGATACAAAATTCAAATATGTATGAAATCTTAAAGTAAGTTAGATTTGACTTGGCCAGTTTTCATAGCATCAGTCATTTCATAAAGTTATTCTACTGTTTAAAAAATAATAATTCTAATAAAAACTGGCCACGTGAAATCTAACCTATTTTAAGATCTCATACACTATATACATTTATATTGAATAGTTAAAGCTATCTTAAGTTAAAGCGGCTTTTAAAAGTGCCTTAAAAAAGCGATATAAACACGCTTGAAAGTGACTTGAATCGTTCAAGTCAAGCCTGAAAATAAGTAGGGTTGACTTCACTGAAGCCGATTAGAAACCCGATATAAACGATTCAAGCGGGCTAATAACTGCCGAACTTCAGATGAATGCTTCCTCGAACGTCATCAGTGTCAATTTCATATATGATTTTGACATTTTTATACAAAATATGAGTAAAAAAACAGGTGAAAAAACTTTAAAACACGCTCACACCAACAACAGCACACAAAACGGGACAAATTAAAAGATGAGGTTTGTTTTTCATTTGTTGTCTACTGTGAAGTTGTATGCAAAACTGCAGCATGCGTACGATGATGGCCTGAAATGTGCTTGACTTTCAAGCCAACGAAATAAACACTTAGACTTGGAAATCGCTTCAAAGCCGCTTTGTTTTCAAGACAGCTTGAACTATTCGATATAAACGTAGTAATACGTATTTTAATTTTTACAGAACTTGGTACTCATTTAGACCTCCATTCTATTTACGAAGAAGCCTACAGCCAAGCATAATTTTAATATTTAGTAGGGTTTCCTTTTTAACGTTTATGTTTTTGGTGATAATATAATAATAATAATAAATATCATGACTTTTTGTAAAGAAAATAAATATAAAACAATACAATTACCACTAACCATTCATTTCTTTCATGCTTTGTGTATTCAGTTTGTTCATTGGGATGGCAATAAAGAAGAAACATAATATTTCTTTTGTTGTCATTATATTATTAATAGTTAGAAAAAAAGAGTTAAGTTCCCGCCCGGGATTAAACCGGGGACCTCCCGCCTGTTAGACGGGTGTGATAATCATATCAAATTTTTACTACATGCTTAAATTTGTAAAAGTTTTAATTTGTAACAGTTTAAACGCTACAATTACAAAAAAATATTTTTATGGGAACCCCCTATTTTATATTTTTTCCCATTTTCGGATTATTCCCACGCTTACAAACGATTACCGAGCTGGATTCCAAATTTCATCTTTCCAGGTCATCTGGAAGTGGGTTAGGTTTTTGATCTATATGTTAGTGAGTCAGTGGAAAATTGACGAGTTTTGGACTTTCATATATTTATAACGCTTTGGGCTACTAGTTGTCCTTCAAGGGCGGTCATAGGTATGGGGACCATGGCCCCTCCCCTTGGATGCGACATCCTTTCTATTTTATTGTGTTTCATACATGTCTAATGGCAAATATGGGCATTTATTAAGGGTCCCCCAAGGTTGGTCCGAGGGGTGAGGCTGATGATGAAATTGAAGAGTGAGGACCTTTTCAAATACGTGGGAAGGTTTTGTGTAATTTTATATAAAGAATGAAAGGTGAAAACAATAAAAAGAGGTTTGAGCACCTTTTTTTTGCTCTTAAAAAAATTTGAACCTTCTTTAAAATTTAAAATTTTCCGTTTTTGCCACCTCACACACTTCTCCTCGGCACATGCCCCCCTCAGAAAGTCGATACAAAGCACACTAGGCGCTCAGGTCTTAGTACGCTTACCGACCGGACAAATATTTTACATGCTTTTTAAATAAATGACCTTAAATAACATTTAAATAGTGTGTAAAACGTTTGACCGGTCGGTGAGCATACTGAGCGCCTATTGTGCTTTGACCTTTAGTTTCACGTGTTTACGTTAAAAAGGTTTTGAGATATGGAGGGGTCAAAAGTAGCACCAAGTTGTTCGTGTAATATTACACGCAGCGGTGTAGCAAGTTCCTTTGCTTGACACGCTACCGCGTGTCTTGATTTTGAAATACACCACTTATAATACCTATCACCATTTAATCTCATACTTTCGATTTAGCAATGAAAGTTAAAAGACAGTGTAAATCGGATATTTACAATATTCTAGAAGACTTTTTAGCTAAGATTTTATTTTTAGCTTAAAATAAAAGGGCTAGTTTCGCTTGTACCCGTTATTACAGGGTGTCCTACTGTGAACATCCGTGATCGATTTCTCGAAAAGTACGCTTTAGAAATTTTTGAAAATTTGGTAACATTATAAAGTCAGTGAGCGATATACAACTAAAATATTTTGACAGCTCTACCACTTTCGGTTATACCGGAAGTTAATGTCAACTTCCTCATTTTAAATGGACCACCCTATATATTATTTATTTTTTAGATTCTGCGTAAAATTCTAAATATAATTTATGCATAACATTCTATACCTAAGTCCAACCGTAATTGACCTATTTTAAATTTTATGTCAAAACTGACGTTTGCAAGCCATTACATAACCATCAATTTCTTCTAAACAAAAGTCTTTAATATGAGTTGTGGTTGGGTTTCTCGTAAAGAAAGAACTACTATAGCAAACTGTTTTGATATTTTCATAATGAATAAATACAGAAAAGTCAATTTTTTAAAAGGAAATTCCTATCTTTTTTACCTTATCCTATTAAGCATCAAAAATAAGGGTAAGTTTGTATAAATATGTCTATTCCAAAGATTTGTAGTTTTTGAAATATTAAGAATTTAATATTTAGCTATTCTAAGTCCTCGGCCACGACACTAAGCGTCAACGTCAGCGGCCAACGTTAAGCGGCAAATGTGAGAGCGCTGTCTTTGATCTTTATGCGAGAATAAAAGAACTTGTTTGTTTAAATCAGCCCCCGACGCTGACGCTGGTTATCGTGCCCGAGGCTTAACAATGCTTTTGAGTACAGTTTGGTTTGGCTTCTAGTTGGCCTTGACAACAAAATGCGGCGTTACAGCCAACTACCCCGTAGCTACCCGTACTTAAATGCATTGTTAAAATAAATACATATTTAATCGTTAATATTTCGAAAACTATTAATTTTTTGAATTGACATCCTTTTACAAACTTACCCTCATTTTTAATGCCTAATAGGATAACGTAATAAAAGATAGGGGTTTCCATTTAAAAAAATTGGCCTTTAAGGTTTTTGTCGTTATAATTTTTAACAATTATTTTTGACTACTCTGTATTTATTATTTTTTAAATATCAATAAAGTAAAGTAAAGTAAAGTAAAGTAATCTTTATTCATCACTCAAGCCATTAAAAATAAAAGAAATAGCTTATCGGACTTGTCTTGAATATAGTCTACTAAAGAAGTCCTTTCTTTACAAGAAACCCAATCCCAACTTATATTAAAGGCTTTTGTTTCGAAGAAATTGATGGTTATGTAATGGCTTGCAAACGTCATTTTTGACATAAAATTTAAAATCAGTCAAAAACGGTTTTACTTAGGTATGAAACATTATACATAAATTATGTTAAGAGTTTTACGCAGAATCTAAAAAAAAAAATAATATGTAGGGTGTTCCATTTAAAATAGGGAAGTTGACATTAAAATCCGGTATAACCGGAAGAGGTCGAGCTGTCAAAATATTTTGTCACCTACCCACTTTATATTGTTTCCACATTTTCAAAATTTTCTAAGGGTTACTTTTCAGAAAATCAATCGCGGCAGTTCCCGGTGGGACAACCTGTATAATATTTGGTTTACAGAACAAGTAATTTTGTAAACATTTGCATGAAGTTATAAAATTTCGCATTGTTTAAGCTGGCTTATTTGCAAATTTGTGCCTAAATTGTACCGGACTGGTTATTTAAAGAAACATATTAGCACTTTAGAAATTCCTTTTATTTTATGAATTAATTTTTTTCCACCATTTTTATACCATCTCGGGTATTTTTTAAAAATACGTAAAAAATGTAAAACTAAACAATTATTTCTTTTAAAAATTTGTATTCACTTAATTTATAAATTGGGAATTCCCAATTTGGAAAGTTCCTTACGATTTATGTAAATATATTTTCGACTGAATAAACACAATACAATCTGAGTAAAAGCTTTTTAGCCAATATGATAATAAAGCGACAAAACCTAAATTATTGTTTTCTTTTTGTGTCTTGTAGACAAAAATAAAATTAATGGTAGGGCAGCCCAAAAGGGGGATTTCGGGATTTACAACAGCGCGGCAGCATAATATACCGGAGGATACCTTGTACCCGGTTAAGTAAGTACCTCCACCTAAATATATTCTCCGTATACATGCCGGCCCATCGTAAAGCCGCCTACAGATCTGCACACGCATACGTTGCGCGAAGACACATACACATGCGTGTGCAAATGTGGACGTCGCTCTCATGGCTTCTCGCCGCATGCGTTGCTCCTCGCGAATTATTTAAGCACGCATGTCGCGAGCCAGCCTGGTGTCGGTTTTTTCGAACGCTTCAAAGAAACATGCGTATGCGTTCGCACTCAGTTTGGCAGTTATGTTAAATAAAATTTATGCGTGCATGCTTTCGGCGCTTTTGCTGGAGCGTCGTGAGCACGCACGCATACGTAGCAATAAAAATTTCCAATGAAAGTACGTGCTGTGCTGCGTCGCGTCGCACGCATACGTGTCCCAATTTGTACCTTGCCTAACCCAACTTACCTTAGTCCAAAAGTTGATGATCTCGCAATTACAGGGTGTTATAGTTTAACTTGATTTTATTTCTTTTAAATTAATATAGGTGTATTTTTACAATATAAAACAAAATACCTAAAAAAGTATACGACGTAAAAGTTGGTTTAGATTGTTAAGATTTAGATTTAAAAAATAAATTCTTTTCATGATCAGTTCGAAACTATACAGAGTATTTTGGAGCAAGATTTTGATCTTTAAGACTGTGAATCCTTAGTGGTTTTAAGAAGCAAACTTTAAATAAACCTTTTTGAACATAATGTCTTGACTTCGTAAAGTTTTAAAAAGTCTATTTTACCACTCTGGTATCTCAAAAGTTAAGACATTTAAGACATATAGGTTTATGTAAATTTATTCTTAATATTACCTAAGGATTCACATTCTTAAGCTTAGATCTAGTCATAGAAAAAGTTTTTTTTAAATACATATCTCTACAACTGCTGCTCAAATCAACTTTTTCCACACATACCTTTTTTAGCTAAAATACATAAAAGAATAGGAATTTTTAACTAAAGTTTAAAAACAAAGTGGTTCCCAGAAGCTATTTAGGATTAAAATTGTCACAAATTAAATACAAAATATTTGTGCAACATAACTTAGGTTGCACCCTCTAGCCAGAATTTACAGTAAAATTGAAAGCCTATTCTTTATCTTCTAGAATCCTCTCTAGCCAAATAGTGTGATAATACACCTAGTTAACAAAATTATTGATAAAAAACTTAAACCAGATTAATCATTTAATATCCTGTGTCCCTGAAAGTATCCACTTCTGGACTAAGGTAAGATGGGTTAGATCTTTATATTTTACCATCAAAAGTTTGAGGTAATTTTTTTAGCACCTTTTAGAGACACCCTGTACGAATTTCGAAACAAATATATATGAGCTTAAGCCAGCTGTCCATGAGAGCGGTTTTCCGCTCGCGGATAATAATTCAGCGTTGCGATTGGTTAGTGCAAATTTAAAATGCTTTTGCCGCCATTTTCGACGCGGATCCGCAAAAAGTTGAGATGAAGTTAACTCTTTTGCGTTTTCCACTAGATTATGCGGATTTTTCAAATTAATAGCCAGAAACTATAACCTTGAACTAGTTGATGAGCTTGATAAGTTGTTGCTTGAATATAAGACAAGACGTTAAAGATCAATTTTAAATAAAAGAAGTGGTATGAACGACATTAGGTACACTTATTTTAATTATTTACTTCAGTATGATATTTGGCGAAAAAAAGATATTTATCCTACTTTCAATACGACCAAAAAGACAAAAAAGGAGGCACAGGTTTTGGGTTAGAAATTTTTTTTAGAAATAAAAGTTCATAGCCAATAAAAATAGTACCTGCATAATTCTCAACTTCAAAAAGCCCAAAATAATGAGATTTCTTTATTTTCTTTGCATTACAAAAGTGGGTTTTTATATAATAAAATTAAAATTGTTTATTATTATCCATTATCCAATCCATTTGCCATCCCACAGACAGATGATGATTGACATCTAGTGATCTTCACAACCGTAGTATTAACCAAAGAAAATTCTAACATAATATCACCATATTTAAAACAAAACGCTTTAATATTTTCCGCTACAATGGACGTGCCAGCGGATTTTTGCGCTTATTTTTAACACGCGGGCGAAAAACCGCTCTCATGGACAGCCGCCTTTACACACGGTCAGCCAGGGCTCAGATCCTATCTGAACTGAAAGGGACTCCACGAGTAAGTGCAAACGTGTGTATGCTGAACTGACGGCGCGTTCCAGTGCAAATTCATAGTACTGGTCTTACTCGGAGACTTGCCTTCCTACCTACCTAAGTAGGATCTAAGGCCAGTCTCTACGTGAGTATGCCTTTTAATGACATGGAACTATTACTGAGAAATACCCTGTAAAAGCCTGCATCAGCCAGCGGCATTTTTATTCCAAGCATAAAATTATATAATTCAACGAGGGAAACTAAAGCAGCATCTCGTTAAATTGAATTCATTACATTAAAGTGACTATTAAGAATGTAGTTTTATTTCTGCAGAATTGAAGCATGCACTCTTAATTTCGCTTGAAAACAAAGAACGATCAGAAACGCAATTTACCTTAATTAAAAGCCTAATAATATTATTACGAGTAGGTTAAAGTGATACCTAAGTTTCATTATCTTTATTTATAAAATTATTTTATATATTATACCCTAAAATTTCATTTTTATTATTGCACCAAGACTCCTATTTTATTTTTTCCAATTTTTAGTTTTTAGTTATTGCTTTGAAAGTGTATGTCTTATCATAAAAAAATATAAAAACATGTATCACTGAAACTACCTATTGACATAAATATTTTTGTATCTACATGGCCTACTACCCCAGTTATCTTGGTCAAATTATAGGGTCAATCTCGGAATTCCACGGAATAAGCTGAATATCCTAGCACGCAATTAATCGTGATTTTTAGTCTAATATGTCATCTTTTTACTTAAGTATTTGCTAAATATCGCGATTGATTGCGTGCTAAGGTATGTACACTAAAGTGCTTTACACACTGCGCCCTCTATTATCGAATCCGTTGGTATGACAAAAAATGCTTAAAATCAAATTTGTAAAGGACTTTATGTTCTACAACGATTATAATAAATATAAATGCAATTAAAAGTAAAAGAAACGAGATATTCGCAAAAACTGATTTTTTTTTGACATTTGACCTGTCATATTTTGAGGTCCTTGCACGATATCATAGGGGATTTTTAGAAGAGTATTTTTTGTTCCAAAATCTAAGTATAGATATTCAGCTTATTCCGTGAGATTCTGAGGTAAAAGTCTAAGTTAATTGGGCTATAGCGCCAAGGAGGCACTGTCAACTTTTTTATTTCAAATGGAGAGATGGGCCACGTAGCACTTCCTTTTCATCACCCTCTACATAACTCAGTTTTATTTTTGACCAATCATTCCAGAGTTACTAGCGTTTGCATTTTATCTCTAATTTGTACATACAGTGCAATTTTTAAGTCATCTTCTCCTTTATCTTTTTATGGGGTATGATATTAGGATCGGGTAAAACTTTTTTTGGCATAAGAAACATTGGCAACTTTTTTTCCAGTAGAAAGGGGAGTCATGTAGCACCTCGTTTACAAGCCCCAATTTTCTACTGAACGCCACTAGGATTTTAAAAATCCGCCCATCTGTTTCCCAATGTCATTTAAACCAAATTTTAAACTTTTCTAAGTCTGGACTGTCCTGGCAGATTTTCAAAAACAAAGCGGTTGTTAAAAGGAATTAAAGAGGCCTTGAAAATGGGGTACTACGTGACCCCCTTTAAATTAAAAAAATAAGTGTGCCGCCTTGGCACTAGCTCAAGTAACCTCATTTTTTATGTCAAAAAGTAGTTTTACTCAAGGTTAGTTTATATCTATAAGGTTGCGAAATATCCTCAACTTTTAGGCGGTTCGAGGTCGGGGACGCAAGGAAGGGCACTTCTCGGAGAAAAGTTGGCAAGACTCGGTAAAAATCAAAGCTGAAGATCAATCCAGTGGCGTCTAGAATTTGCGCATTTCATTTTGCATTGTTTTGGAAGTGATATTTGTTGAAAGATGTGATTCCAAATGTTTTTTATTTAAAGTTGAAGAATTTACAACTTGATAACAATAAAAAACTGTTATGTAAACGGTTGTTCTACTAATACAATAAACTGTATATCTCCGGCACTGAACAACATGGCCGAAAAATGGGAGATGTGACGTCATAACACGTTAAAGCAATATGGCCGAATGTTGTGACCTTATACAGGTGTGGAAAATCTTCATTCGCCCTTTGCAATTTCCCAAGTGGAAAGAGAGTATTTCTGAATATACTGAATCACATAAGTTCGACTGAAACAGACGATGCGATGTTGTCGATGCACACGTACTCCCCTATTAGGACACCTGGTGCCGACGGTTTTCAATTTGCGTATCAAGAACTTGCAGCGTTCGGGTATTGAACAATGTTGCCAGAGACTTTTTTCGGGGATTTTTGATAACAAGGTAAAACGGGATTTTAAAGTAAAAACGGGGATTTTTAACGATTTGGAAGTACAAAACATTTTTAAAGGTACGTTTTGATCTTACTTTTATTGCTTGATATTTACGTCAGATAAAAATTCTGACTAGTGTAAACAATCAAAAATTTATATCAGACAACATTTTTGACCGTGTACACAGCTAGAATTTCTATCTGACATAAATATCATGAAATTAATGTCAGTTGTAAACAAATCATTACTTTTACTTACTTTTTACTTAAAATTCTCGATTTTTACGTAAACCTTTTTTTTTGGTTGTCAATTTCTTTGGCGTAGAAAATACATTTTTTGACTATTAAAAGGCGGCCCTCAAATGTGGCTTTAAATCACAGGGATTTTTTCTAAAGTATCCCAAAAAAGTGATTTTTTTGAACCACGTGGGGGATTTTTATCGTAACCCACCTGGCCACACTGATGGTATTCAGTAGCATGGTAAAAGTTAGAAGCATAATTCTTTTTGCCATTTGGGTTTTAACAAAAAAAAAAGAAGTAAATTTAAATAAAATATTCTCTAAAGAAATAAAAAGAACATAAAAGTATTTCTAACGGAAATGTTTATACAATGTGGAAACTCTTTTTAAAATCTTATTATTATGGTTCTGAAAGAGACCACAATTTTTAGCAAGACAATATTTCAATTTATTAAATTCGGTTCTCTTTGGTTTTCAAGCATTTGAGGTGATATGCTACCGGGTGGTGCAAGGCACTGCGGGACGGAAATTTTTAAAAAGGGCGAAAATGCAGCAATATCACAGACTTGTCGTTTCTTAGTTAATGGAGGTGCAAGTGGCACCTCATCATTACACATGCACTTCCTACAATTTCGTTAACAGCCGATGGTTTCAAACTTTTATAATAATTTCAAAAGTTGTACTTTTCGCTGGTACAAGACCAAACCTATAATGCAAACCTCCTAATTATTTCTTCTGCTAAATTACCAGCATAGTACTACTTAATAATTTGAACTTTTTGTCAACGATATTGACCAAAACTTTAAAAAAATCTAAATTAAGCAGGATCAGCAGCAGTTTGCAACACAGCAAACGACTTGCCAGTAAAAATAAATTTTAAAGGATTCTAGTCGACCCGACTCCGAAAAAAATCTGTCCCCAAACCTAGTTCAAAAAGCCCTAAATTGATATTTTTATGTTTCCTGAAAGTCCTTAAATTTTAAAAACTCAATGTACATTATACAATTACATTCTAAAGTCACAAAAATAAAGTAAAAAAGGTTTAATAACATTTTTATTACTATTATTATTTTAATTTTACCCCGAAAGTTAAGGCAAGTCGGCAACCCTGTACTCGACATCTACGTACCGCAGTCGCTCTCGTCTGGATTTCGTCTCCTGCTACGGCACAAAGAGTGGGGCTGTAATTACAGTGGGCGGAAACATATTGCCGAAGAGAAGGGAGATTCCTAAATCACATGAGTTCGACTGAAACAGAATGAGGTGTTTCCCCTCCCGTTCCCCTTGCTTTCTCCCCCACCACTGCGCCAACGCGCTCGCTTTGTTTATGGTTGATCGAGCTCGAGGCTCGAGCACGCAGTTGCTTCTTTGCACGCATGGAGGATGTTACTGCTTCACATATTTTGATAAAAAAATTTTACGTAACTATTAAATATTTTGGTATTTGATGAATTTATTGCTTTAAATGCATCAAATACTGCCATTCTAAGAGCTTTTTTTTTGCCGTTTGGGGCTAAACAAAATTAAAAGCAATTCCGAAAGAAAGAATAAACAAATAATTTTAAAAATAAAAATATAATTTTCTAAAGAAAAAATTAAAGAACATAAAAGTATTTCTAAAAAATTTCTTATAAAAACTTTAATACTTTTTAAAATCTTAGTTTATAAAGTTCTCAAAGAGACCACCATTTTGTGCAAGACAATATCCCAACCTGTTATAGAATTCGGTTCTTGTGTTTTCAAGTATTTCAGGTGTTATTCCTATAAGAACCTGACTAATTTTTTGGCGGAGCTCATCTAAGTCATTTGCACGTTCATGACGATGCCTATAAATTTGTTGCTTAACATGTCCCCAAAGAAAAAAATCATTTGGTGCCAGATCTGGTGATCTAGGAGGCCATTTTATAGTACCTCTTCCGCTGATTATACGATTTGGAAACGTGACTCCCAAAAATTGTTGAACTTCCCTGGCGTTATGAGCCGGACAACCATCCTGTTGATACCAAATATCTTCAAAATTGACATTGAGAGCCTGAACAGCTGGAATAACCTGATTTCTCAAAAGATTCAAGTATTTGTTGGCATTTAAATTTCCCTCAATAAAAAAAGGGCCAATAATATTATCGCCCAAAATGCCAGCCCACACGTTGACCTTTTGAGGGTATTGTGTTCTGAGAGGGATAGTGATGTGCTTGTTTTCTATCGAGTAACCTACAGCGATAGAAGGGTTGTGATGACCATGCAAGGGAAATGATGATTCATCAGTAAAGAGAATATTTTTGATAAATGTGTCATTAGCATTGGCTCTCTCCATCATATCCTCACAAAACACCATACGTTTTTCATAGTCTTCAGGAAAAACCTCTTGGCTAGATTGCAATTTATAGCAATGGTATTTGTTTCGTTTCAGAATATTCCTAACTGTTCGAGATTCAATATCAAGTTCTTCAGAAATTTTGGTACTATTACAAGGAAAATTAATTTCGGCTAAACTGCAAACAGCAGTCTCACGGACTTGCCGTTCCTCGGTTAATGGAGGTGCAGGCGGCACCTCATCATTACACATGCATTTCCTACAATTTTGTAAACAGCCGCTGGTTTCAAACTTACTTATAATTTTTAAAATTGTACTTTTAACAGGCACAGGACCTCCTTCAAATAAAAATGCAAATCTCCCGATTATTTCTTCTGCTGAATTACCAGCATAGTACCACTTAATAATTTGAACTCTTTGTTCAACGGTATAAACCAACATTTTAAAAAGAAAGCGCCGTAGTTTATAGTTTGCGGTACCCCAAACAGCTTGCAAATGAGCCCTGTCAAACGCACGGGCCCGGCGACGCGACTGCACGTTGATGTGCCCCACTACTGCAGGAAAGTGGGCGTATACATACATATGGCATCATTGCATTTGAAAAATGGGGGAATATCTTATTTTCCGTTACTTTCTATCTTAAGGCAAGATCGCTTTCTCTTTTTTCCACTTGTTAATACCAATGGTTCGATAACGATTTTCCAGACCTGTATAGACCGACTTTGGTTTTACTGATATAGTTAAGAGTCCCTGGACCATTTTTTATGGTCATTACTAACAAGCTAATTTTTCGTGAGTAGCTTCATTATGACGAGAAGATAAACTTTTTTCTTATAATACTTTACGTTGGTGGTAGCATACAGGGGTTGCATAGATTAAATATGTTGATTTGATAAATATCAAAAAACCAGGATAAATATGAATTAATTATCAAAAAATAATCAGATGGTTTTTAGTTATTTTTGACGACATCATTAACCCATACATGTTGGTGGTAGGGAACTTTTTGATGTAACCTTACATTTTGTAGGATAATTATTTTTCGGTTTATTTAGATACAAATTTTAAAAATTAAATAAAACCCTGTTTGTTGTAAATTTTGATATTCGTCAAATTAACACATTTAATTTCTGCTACCCCTGTAAGCTACCACCAACGAAAATTGTTGTAAGGAAAAAGTTGAGCGTCTCGTCAAAATGAAGCTATTCACAAAAAATTAGCTTGTTAGTATTGACTGGGAAAATGGTCCAGGGATCCCTAACTAATACCTTTTAACCTAAAGTTTATCCGATCTAGATTTTTTCCATTCAAAAAATAAAGGGGAGGGAAAAGTACTCAGATGAAAACTTAAATTATTTATCTACTTTATACCGGGTGTTGCATCGCCGGGCGGGACATAGGAAATCCCATGTAATTTTTAATGGGATCAATTATTAGCTCCCTAATTATTTTAGAGAAAAATTCTATTGAAGTTTATTGAAGAGCATGCAAATCTACGTCCATAGTAAAAACTTTCGGTTAACCCATTTGCTAGTTAGATGCTAATATATTTTTAAAAATTGTTACATTATTATCGCCTCATATGTATGAACAACAATAAAAATACCAGTTAGTACGATTTTTTGATAATAATAAAGCACTAAATTTCAAAATGACAACGTAATGTCACGCTAACTGGTATTTTTTATGTTGGTCATAAATATGAGGCGATAATAATGTAACAATTTTTAAAAACATATTAGCATTTAACTAGCAAACGGGTTAACCGAAAAATCGAAAGTTTTTACCATGGACGTAGATTTGCATGCTCTTCAATAAACTTTAATAGAATTTTTCTCTAAAATAATTAGGGGAGCCAATAATTGACCCCATTAAAAATTACATGGGATTTCGTATGTCCCGCCCGGCGATGCAACACCCGGTATAATTTTCTTGGGTAAAAGAGGGTCATGACAACTCAGTGGCGAATATACATATTTGCCGCACGTAATTTTTTAAATTTTAGGTTGGGAAAAATCTTAAAGAGCAAAGTAGAATGTCCTCACTTTTATTTTTCTACTGCTACAATGTCTGTAAATCGAAATAGACAATTTATAAAGTAAATCTGCCGCCCCCTTAAAAATACGCCGCCCTAGGCTCCAGCCTACTCAGCCTACTGGTAAATACAACACTGTGACAACTTTATTTATGATATAATTGGTCATAAAGTAACATGCCTACGGATAAGAGAAACCATGGCATGCTAAAATTTTCGTACCGCTTTTGCGGCAGGCTTCAGTGCTGCCTGGCGGCAGGCTTGTCATTGTTGCCATTTTACACCTTAAATGCGTCGGTCGAAGCTTTGTCTCGTGTAACATCAGCGGTGAGAAGACACGTAAGCTGACAAAAATGAATAACTGGCGGTAATTTAAACGAAAAACGAATAAAATTATATTGGGAGTTTTCGCAAGATCTGTCTTTAAATCGGCTATTCCATGATAACTCTTATAATTTCCTTACTCTATGGTTTGGTTGAAAAAAGCTTGAATTGGCGGAAACTGCAAATTTCTTTTTAATAATAACTGAGATTTAATATAAAGATAAATCCAATATTTTCTAAATAAAATTTTTAAATTTGACGATACAAACAATAGCCTCTCACCAAATTAATCGTGTTACTAAAAACAGGCATAAATTGCTGTTTTACTTGCGCAAAACTAAATCTCCCTCTTTAATACCGCTTGAAAACAAAAGAACGCCCCAAGGTGCAGTTTACCTGTTAACAGCGCAGAATGCCATAAAAATGTGCTTAAGAAGCGGTATCCTTGTTACACCAAAATTAATTTTACACGATGTTGACATAAATTTTCTCTGCGATATACACAAGAGAATTTAACATAAGAGTTTTTTTAAAATTATCTGCTTGTGTTAAGAAAATGTTAAATGCAAGTTGTTTTAAAAACCTTATTCTTGCACTCTCTTAAAAATAAAGGAATTCATGTTTTTACTTTAAGAATCTCATTAACAAAATTAAACAGCACCTTTTGCTAGTGTATCATCTAATAAAGTTAAGTATGTTTGTTTAAGGTAATTCCACCGATACCACAAGAGTCAAATGAGTGCTTAAGGTAATTAAATTTTTATTTTACATCTAGAGTGCCATGTTCATTCTAAAATTACTCCTAATATTTTACTTACTTTTAGAAAAATACAAAATTTATTTTTTCTTTTTAAACTTTTTTACTATAGGGCTCTAAACCAGAATAGGACCATATCACTTTCATAATATTTCTAAATGAAGTATTTTAAAGCGAATCCAAGAATGTAAAACAGTAAGACACTACATCATTTTATTTAAAAAAAAACAACATTTATTATGTAGGTAAAGGATCTTTTGATACCAAACGGCGTACTTAACAATTATCGTAGTTGCCATGAAAACAGAAACTAATAGAATTTGTTGTAAAAACAATTGCTTGTGTTCCCTTTAAAGTTTAAGTAATAAAAACATAATTTTGTGTTTTTGTATCTTCTACGATGTTAAAATAATTTTAAGTTAAATTTGGCACTTGGATAATTTTTATTGTTTAAAAAACATTTAACCTAAAATTATTTTAACATCGTAGGTAATACATAAACACCAACCATGTTTGTATTTTTAAAACTTTTAACGGAACATATGCAATGGTTTTTACGACATATTCTATTAGTTTCTGTTCTCATGTCAACTACGATAAATTGTGAAGTACGTCATTTAGAATCGAAATAGAATTTGACCAAAATTTGTTTTAAAAATATTATATTCCGACTAAAAATGATCAGAAAAATCCGACAAACAAAAAATATACAGGGTGTCGCGTTTCATAATCAGAAGTTACAGTCATTTCCGGTAAAACCGGAAGTCGTAAAAACCTATCATATACACCTAAAATGACTTTTTGTTAGTCTAACAACCGTACCAAATTTTGTCAGTATCAATAAAAAATAAAAAAATGCCAGTTGGAAAGTGATCTCATGGGCACCCGGTATATAAAAAAAAAATTAATTGAAAAGGCAAAACAGTCACTGAAAAAAATATATCAAATTTGTGAAAAGTTTCTGTCACCTAACCTCTTAATTAACGTAAATATTGATACATCGGATTTTGGCCGTCGAATTGTTTACCTAAAAACACTCGGAAAAAAAAACATGTCCTAATGATTGCGGATATTTATTATCACTTATTGGATCTTGTAACCAAAAACCTATTGGACTGGAATCAATTTTATGTCCCCATATACCGTTTTCGATAAACTTTTTCGGGCTCATCATAACCTTTCGGCGGCGTTGCCACATGACAGTCACATAGCATATTTTATTTTTAATTATTTATTAATTACTTTTATAAAAAGCTCTAAAGGTCGGATTTTAATTAGCCAAAATGTTTATAATTGTTTTTTTTCGATACAACTTTCACTAAAATCTGAACATCAGTTTTTGTGAAGTAAAATAAAATCTGCTATTTCCCATAAGGATTAATGTTAAACACAATTATTTAATAATATTAATAACTTTTTTTAGTTCTCTGTAGACCTGTGAAAATTGACCTGGTTTATATTTTTATTATAAAGTACCAGGATGCTAAGTTTTATACACCTCTAGTAATACCTTAACGGACATTTTTCACTATACATTCTTGTCTCATACGACACGTCACTTTAACGTAAGCTTCCCTCTCACTAGACATAAGGTATACGGAACGCAACGTGGGCAATGTCGTAGCTACTGTGGGGCTGGGCCCCCAAGCTCCCTTATTCAAAAATCTTGTTTTTCACTGTTTTAATCTTTGGACAATCCACGAAGGCAAAAAGCCTAAATACTAACGTGGTGTCTTAAGCACGGTAAGAGGAAGTTTGTTAACACGGGACTTAAGAACTTGAAGATTTGGAGGAGAAGGAAATACCACCGCTGCAATTAGGTTCCACAGTCTAGAAACTTTGGGGATAAAAGAACGAACAAAATGGGAAGTTCGGGGCCTGTCCAATTGGTCCGTATAGGGATGCATACGCGCGGCACCACGAGTTTCTCTGTTGGGAGCTGCAAAAGGAGGGACTATACTGAATAATTCGTCGGAGCAGAAGCCGTAAAAGTATCTATAGAAAAGCGATAGATCTCCCACAGCTCGACGATGGGCAAGAGAAGGAAGTCTTTGAGTAAGCAAAGGTTCATTAATAAGACGAACAGTTCTTTTTTGAATGGCATCAAGAATGCTGAGTATTGTAGGGGATGCCATTCCCCAGACATGAGACAGAGGGTCGAATTTTGGACACATACAGAGTGTATAAATTGGAAGGAGTTTGTTGTGCAATTGGCTTTTTACCTGCCTTAACACCCGCTAAGTGTTAATTGTTTTTATTTAAACCTTGTTGCAAAATTATAAACTTTTTTATTTTTATTTGATACCCATATTGAGGTAGTTGAAAAATCAGCAATTTTGTGGTGGCGGCCATCTTGGTTTGTTTTTTTATAGTGAGCTCTGTTTTACGAATTAAGCTCTTTCATTTGATACCCGTATTGAAGTAGTTGTGAAAAAAATATGTAATTCGCCATTTTGTGGTCGCCTTCATCTTGTTTTTTTTATGATTACCTTTTTGTAGCCGTGGCCATCTTGGATTATATTTTTTATAGTGAGCTCTATTCTACCAATTAAACTCTTTCATTTAATACCCATGTTAAGGTTGTAGTGAAGTAATATATAATCCGCCATTTTGTATCGACGGCCATTTTGGATTTTCAGTCATTAAGAATTTATTATATTGTATTGTCATCAAGATTAAGGGTGTGTACCAAATTTCAGATCGATCGGTCGTCAGGAAGGTGGTCAAATTCCAGTTATTAGATTTGACCTAAATACCAAATAATAACAAATAATAATAAATAAACAGGTCAAGTTATATACGTAAAACCGTTTAAAAACAGAATATAAATGACAAATTAATATTACAAATTAAAAAACAAGTAACTTGACTTACTTACTGGGTTTTTAATTGCATGGGAGTAGTGTGCATTGACCTTAATTCGCTACAATTTTTACCCCAAGATTTTGTGTAATATTTAATTTTTTATACTAAAACTATTTACTTACAGAAAAAAACAAGCATTATTATTTATTGTAAAGATATCCTGTAAACTACTATACAGGGTGGGCCAAATTAAACTTGCACACTTTTTAAGTAATAATAACTTTTTATTTGTTGCGCCTTTTTTTATTCTTACAGGGCTAATAGGTAGATATATTTTCTCTACGTTTGTCAATTTTGGTCAAATAGATTTAGGCAGGACCGAACTTGCGGGACTTTTGCCAAAATGATGCATTTAACCTCGTTGCTAAAGAAATCCGACTTAGCTACAATTGAACTAATACGTTTTTTTTGTAGACTAACTATGGGAAATAATTCAGTAAAAGCGAATCGGTCAATAATTTAGGGATTCAGAAATTATGATTATTCTTGATAATTGATGCGCCCCAAAAGCATGCGTGTTTTTTCGATTTTAACACGGACCTTTTTTTAATGTGCTTCGAAAATCAAAATGTGAAGTTACCGTGGTTCCAAAGTTGGATACTGATACAACTTTACACTAAATTAATTAAAATTAAACGTATTAGCCTAATTGTAGATAAATTCGATTTCTTTTGTAACGAAGTTAAATGCATCATTTTGGAAAAAGTCCCGTAAGTCCGGTCCTGACTAAATCTATTTGATTAACATTAACAAACTTACAGAAAAATATTAGCACTTTAAAAATAAAGAAGATAGGCGCAAAAGATAAAAAGTAGTTAAAAAGTGTGCAAGTTTAACTTGGCCCACACTGTATAAATAACTTAAAAAAACAAATGATATAATCTTTGTAAAAATGATATTCCGCTTACAATAGACTACACCCTTGTACGATTGCCAAATAATAACATTAAAACAATAATTATTGTGTTATGGTGCTTAAAAACTTAATAACTAAAACAACAATGCATTTATTATTTTCTAACTAGAACTGTTTTTTTATATTTAATTACATTTTATAATATCCTTTTTCCGAGGCAATTTAATAGCTAAAGTAATATCCTCTTATAATGAATCACACCGTCATTGCCACCGCCAACTTTGTATTTAATGTATTTAAAAGTAATTGTAATATTTTTATAAAAAAACAAATTAATTATATGATATTTTTACCACTTATAAAATAAAAAAGCAATAAAATTTACTGTGTGGTATACGAGGTATCTAATAAAATATGAATTTTATTTAAGAAAAAGTACCGATATTTCTACCAATATTAAAAATGTCTATAAGGAAAAAATGTTTAGAATTAAAGATAACTTAAATATGCAAACTCGTTTATTTACTTTTTTAAGAGATAACGATAAAAAGTCACAGAAACGGTTATTGTCACATAAAATAATTAACCCTAAACGACAACACGGAGTCGCCGGCGACCCCAAACACCTATAACTTAGGCAATAAACTTCTGCGGCATACGTAATTTGCTGTGGTAATAGTAACAGCCAAGCTTTAAAGGTAGTTGTATTATAATCTTGCTGCTGCACCTACCTTTGTAGCTTGGCTGTTACTATTACTACAGCAAATTACGTATGCCGCAGAAGTTTACTGCCTAAGTTATAGGTGTTTAGGTCGCCAGCGACCCTGTTGTTGTCTGCGTAATAAAAAAACTTGTTTATCAAAAGAGAATATTGAAGTTAAAAAGAACTAAAAAATATTAAAAGACGACATATAGAAAGAAATAAGATTATTAACAATATTCATTATGACTTAAGTAATATTGAAAGTGAATTTGTAGAATATAAAGAAAAAGAAGTGGAGGCAGTCGAAATAGTGTATGAACCAACTGAAAATGAATCCTGACGATGATATACCTTTAGCACATCTACAACGAAGTAAATAATGGAAGCAGTGGTTACACATGGCACTCTACACCTTTTTGAATATACATAGACAAAAAAAAATAATTTCGCATCTTCCTAAACCTAAAGGAACACAAACTAAGTAGGAAGCTTGGAAATGTTATTTTGACGACAACATGGTGCATAAAATTGTTACTGATTCAATCGAAAAACTACGAAGAAATAGGATACACTTTTTAAAAGAACAAAGATGTACAAGACAGACCGATAAAACAAAATTGGAAGACTTAATGCTTTACTGCACCAAAGACAATTATAGTTTCACTATAGTTGTCTTTGACTGCAGACAAGTAATGTCTTGAAGAATAATTATGAGAATCTAACAAAGATTTGCAAAAATTAATTTTATTTTTCTGTAAAAATCATAAGTTAAATTACAAAACAACCAACAACAAGAAATTAGATGGGTTTAAAGCAGTTTGAACTTTAAAATACTAGTAATTCTTTATGGGGTTGTATGCGACCCCTATTGTCGTTGTGTCGTATGAAAAAGTTTATGTTGTATTCTAAGGGTTAAGAAAAAATGTATTTTCTTGTAACTAAACGAGTTTGCATATTTAAATATATCTTTACGTAATAGAAACTTTAGAAATTGTAAAAAATAAAGAAATTTTTCCCTTACGCAAAATTTATAGTTTTTAAGATATCTCGTATATGTACCAAATAAAAAAATAATATATCTTAATTGCATTTTAGGTTTTTGGCCATGCAAAACTTTTTAAAAAGAATAACTTTTTTATAAAATTATTAACAAAAAGATTTCTAAATGGTACGTACTTAAGTAGACACACTGTATAAAAACAGTTTTTATGAAAGGGTCTTAAAAGAGGACAAAAGCATTTTTTTTAAATTTTATTACATTTTATCGTTAAATAATGAATGTATTTACTTTTTTGATAATTAAAAGCACTAAAGAAAAAAATATCCAAAAACATTGTTTTGTCCAATAAATTAATGTAAAATTATACAGTGTAGGTCAAATTAAACTAGCACACTTTTTAGTTAAAAAGTGTACTAGTGATAACTTTCTATCTGTTGCGTCTATCTTTTTTATTTCTAAAGGGCTAACAACAGTGCCGTAGTGCATTAGGCTGCCTAGGCTACAGCCTAGGGCGCCATGAAAAAATAGGCGCCAGACAGGGAAGTAATAGGCGTTAGAGTTTTAAAAAAGTTTAGGTCGATTGGGGATTTTTGGTGACTTATTTCTCTGTGAATAAGGTGCTTTGTAATGAAATAGGCGCGTGGTGGTCAGTAAGGCAGTAAGGCGCCTGGCACTCAAAATAGGCGCTACGGAGGAAAGAACCTTTTTTTTTTTTCAAAAAATTTTTGGTGGAAACGGGAATTTTAGCCTAAGGTTTGCCAATTTTAGTCAAATAAATTTTGACAGGGCTGGACTTTCGGGACTTTTTCCAAAATGATGCATTTAACTTCGTTGCAACAGAAATTAAATTTATTTACAATCAGGCTAATATGTTTAATTTAAATTAATTTACTATTAAGTTGGGTCAGCATCCAAGTCAGGCTTTTGAGGCGCACCATATCAAGAATAATCATAATTCCTGAATCCTCAAACTGTTGACAGATTTGATATTACCATAAAGTAACATACCTACGGATAAGAGAAACCATGGCATGCTAAAATTTTCGTACCGCTTTTGCGGCAGGCTTGGCGGCAGGCTTGTCATTTTTCCAGTTTACACTTTAAATGCGTCAGTCGAAGCCTCGCCTCGTGTAACATCAGCGGTGGGGAGACACGTAAGCTTACTGAAATGACTAACAGGCGGTATTTCAACGAAAAACGAATAAAATTATATTGGGAGTTTTCGCATGATCTGTCCTTAAATCGGCTATTCCATGATAACTCTTATAATTTACTTACTCTATGATATTACTGAATCATTTCCCATAGTTTGTCTACAAAAAAACGTATGAGCTTAATTGTAGCTAAATCCGATTTCTTTTGCGACGATGTTAAATACAGTATTTTGGGGAAGTCCCGTAAGTCCTGTCCTAACCAGAACACATCTACCCATTAGCCCTTTAAAAATAAAAAAGGTAGGCACAACAAATAATAAGTTATGATGAGTTAAAAAGTGTGCAAGTTTATTTACGATTAAAGACAAAAATATCCTTTTTCGTTTAAGATTCGATGTCTCAGCGAGAAAAGGAAATATTGAACTTACAAAAAAAACAAATTAAAGCTGAATGCACAAATTATTCGATCCGTATAGTGGTCAAGTTTCAAGTCTTTAACCAAAAATAGAATTAAAGAACTCGAAAAATCTATTCGGTATTTGTTAGGATTTCGCGGTCCATGTTCCTTAAAAAAAATTACATAAGATCTCAAAATTAGAAAGTTTAAGCTTTAAAATGCTTTTTTTCCAATACAACCACTTTTAAGTGAAATACATATACTTGAAAACCCTCAAAAAATATAGATAATTTTTGCATCCTTTAATTTTTTATTAAAAATATTTTGAATTAACACATTTTAAGTAAAGATATTTTAGAATTTTTATGTGATATTAATATAAAAAAATATTCTTCTGGTTCTACATTATTTAATACAAAAACTTAGCTGATTTACTTTTAAAATAACTAAAAAGCTTTAAAATCAAATAAATATGACTATTTTGGAGTAACAGTTGCAGTTTTAACAATATTTTAATGAAATTGAAATCATAAAACAGTTGATCTACAGTATTTAAATGTATGAAAAAATCTTAACTCTAAACTACATATTACATAACATATTCCAAAGGTCGTTACAGACCAAAATGGGTTTTTTTTCAAGAGCTTTACATTAAACAATCATAAATCTTTTAAATCCAAAGTCCATCCGCATCTTAAGTAGTGTAAAAAAATGCCGACAATTCTAAGGTTCAAGGTTCCCACTTTTCGAACTTGATGATTCGATGCAGTTGGGTAGAGATGGAAGATTTCAAAGATAATATAAATAAAAATTATATAAAAGCGTTATTTTTATATTTAGATTGTCAATTATATACAAAGTGTTATCCGGTAAACAGTACCAAACCTGGTAATTACTAAACTGGTATTAATAATGAAGGCCTTTTTATTAGCTGTCGTAATTATTGGAGTTACTGTCTGTGTTAATGTAAGTTAATGTGTATTATTATTTTTTTAATTTTTAGTTATATGTATATTTGTATATAAAGTTTTATACCTTTACACTAAAAATATAGCACCTTTTTAAAAATTTTATTAAGGTAGGTTTAAATAAAATAATCGCATTTTATTTAAACTCTTAAAAATTATGGGTAAACAAATAAAACATTTATATTTTATTTGTAATACTCATAATGCATAAATGTTTTATTATTTAATTTAATGTACCTACAGAAGTATTCAATGGAAACTTAACACGACCATTTTTAACATTTTTTTATAATAAAAATAATAATTATTTTTTATTTACTACTTTAGACTACTTAAGAACAAAAAGATATATGATATAAAAATGCCATTTCCTGAATGGGACATCTTTGCGTCCTTATCAATAAAATTTAAGTTAAAAACACTAAAAATTTGGTGTAAGTGTCACAGAACACAAATAATTTTTAAGATATTTAATCCAATCATTTAAACGTTATTAGATATACAAATTTAGAAAAATAGTTGTACCGTGTGTTACAGAATGTGGTTAAGAAAATTTAGGGGCAGACTTTACTATTGATAACAACAAAAAATCATATAAACAAGGGTTCGCAAACTCTCTTGAAAATTTTAACTCCCTGTATTTTAAAAGTTACAACGTTAACGGGCATATGTCGATATAGGGGTTTTTTTTCAAATAGGTTCACAAATCACCCTCTTAAATATTATCATGTATTTAAGGAACACCTGTACAGGAAAATGATACAAAAACGGGCGATGTACTATTTGGATTTGTATTCCTTTTGGTTTTTACACTAGACCCCAAAAACAAAATGGGGGGTCACATTACCATCGTCTCCTCTAGTCACCATTATTTTTCCTATTAAAATACACTTATAGAGAACAAAACATATTTTTTTTTAATTTTTGCCACTTGCACTATTACTATTTAATTTTATGTTAATTATGGTTTAATTGCCAGTGGTATACGTTTTTTCTTACTATTAATGTTAATTTCCATGGCTAAAATAAATGTATTGCCTAATTATTAATTATGACATATTTAAATTTATCTATATAAGTTAATTAAATTTCTAAAATGGTATTTTCAGGTACCATTTTAAAATGTATTTGTATTTTTTACGAGAAATTTGCTTATAAATGCTGTCTACGGGTGGGCACCGCCATACTAGCCGTAGAAAATCACATGTAAATTTTAATACCTTTAATTATTGACTCCCTATTGATTTTACAACAAAATGGTATTGGCCTATTTTAAAGACGTTGATAAGATAAGCTCACACATTAAATTTCGTTACTTTCAAATAAGCCAATAAAATGTGTTTTAAAAAACTATTAGCAAAATCGTTTCCTAACTAATACATACAGTGTGCCTACGTAAGTTGGCGGCATATGGGAAACTTTTTTATTATTAATTTAACGAAAAAAGTAATCCTTAGATATCAAATTGTGTCAGTCATGTACGAGGTTTGGCCAAAATTGTCACTTTTGCTCAAGAGTAAGGTACCTATATTTTTGCTAATATCGCAAATTGTTATAAAGAAAAGATGTTTAGAATTAAAATTTGCTTTCAAATAAGCAATTTTTTCATTTCCAGAAAAAAATATTTTTTTGCGAAAATCGAAAAAATTTAAGTTTGTACATTAGTATTTCATGATTATACATGTCATAGGACAGTTTTAAATAAACTTTTTAAATTAATTGTTATTAAAACAAGAAGAATGTACAACGTACCAATGTACAAACTTAAATTTTCTTGATTTTCGCAGAAAAAACAATCAAAAAAATATTTTTTTTTTAAATGAACAAAGTTGCATATTTAAAAGTAATTTTTACTTCTACACATCTGTATTGTGAAGATTCCATTTTAAAATATTCAGTTTTTTTATTTTATGTTTTAACTAAAATAGGTTTGGTAAGTTTTTAGTTATTTGCTTCTTAAAAACACTGCTTTTTACGGGCTTCAAAAAAGCTTTAAGCTTTAATTTCCAGGTTTTTCATTTATATGGCTCATATTTAATATTGTGGGTGCCAATTTTATTGGTTTAACTTGATTAATGTGGAGATGGTTCAATGCTTACTGCTGAAATTAACTTGATTTTTTACATGACGATATTTTCTTTGGGACAATTAACCAATTTTAGTATGTGTTCGTTAGTTGCCGTAATAAGGGAAAGTTTTTATTATTAACCCTTAAGTAAGCACGGGGGATCAAATTGACCCCTAGCTTTGTCATTTTTGTAATAACTTTGAGATTTTTTACTATTAGAAAAAAATATCCAGGGACCATCTTAAAACCTCGTTAGGTATATGCTTATAACAAAACAACATAAAAAACAATACCATTTATTCAAAAATCACATTTTTTGCGCTTGGAGGTAAATTTGACCCCACGCGCAACGTTAGAGTTTTGAGCAATATGTAAATCGAGTTGGGGGCTTAGGAAGTTGGAACAAATGTATTGTATTATTTGTCCCTGAGAAAAAAACAATAAGACATCAAAGTTTTGTGTAAAATAAAAACAGCCATAATGTGCAAATATCATACGAAAACAATTTGTGAGCAGTACCTACCTCTGAGACAACAAGAAGGAACAGATTCGGAATAAACTCCCACTTCATTTGGTATTATAAATATTTTAAATATTTTTTCCCAAAGAATTATTTTTTTGTAGTTTCATTTATGTTTCTTAGGCAAAATGTGAAAATTCTGTTCTGAAATTAATGTAATGAAAATAATTATAATTTTTTTTTATTATAATAATAAGGGTCTCTAGCTAGGATAACTATTTTGGGGCTCATATAATTAATCTTAATTAGTTTATGTGAACTTAGGCAAAGTGTGAAGGGTACTAATTAATAAAAAAATTAAATATTTTGCTTCTCTTGCTTTGCTGTCCCATAATTAGCTTTTTAAAAAATAATGACAGTGAATTCAATTAAAATTGCATTTAGCTTTTCTAATACGATTATTTTTTTCCTGGAAATTTTTTTATTTAATTATTTATACATTGAAAGGAAATGCTATCAACTAAAATTAAAATTAAGCAGTTAAAAAACTATTAAAGAAAAAGTGAATATTGGATGTTTACAGTTGGGGGTCAATTTGACCCCCACGCGCCTACGTACGTAAATTTTACGAAAAAGTTCTGCATAGTCCAAAACCTTAAAGGCAACCATCTGATATCAAATTGTATCAGTCATGTATGAGGTTTATCCAAAAAGGGATTTTGGCTCAAGAGTAAAGGACCTGTATTTTTGCTAATATTGAAAATTATTAAAAAGAAAAGATGTTAAGAATTAAACCATAATTTTAAATATGCGTTTTTCTTTATTAAGATATAAAAACTCTTTTTTAAATATTGATTTTTGGGATAATTATTTACTATTATCGCAAAAAAATAGAAAAAAATTTTTTGTAAGTGAACAAAATTGCATATTTAAAACAAATTTTTATTTCTAAACATATTTTCTCGATGTTAGTAAAAATACCAGGTTTCTTACTCTAGAGCAAAAATTTGCTTTTGTGATAAACCTCAATTTGATATCTGATCGTTTCTTTTGGGTTTCCGACCATGTAAATTTTTTTATAAAAATAAAATTTTCCATAAAATTAAGATTAAAAACTTTCCCATATGACGTCACTTGCGTAGACAGTAGACACACTGTAAAGTACCCTTCACTTTTATATTATTGTATTTATGCCATTCACAGGCTGGCAGCTACTATAGAGCAACATAAATCGCTACGCATATGTATCAAAGTTTTTATTTTGTTTGCTCCCTAAATTGCCACGTATTAAAATTTTATCTCATAAGTCCCCTTAGACACCCCCGATTTACAAAGCTGCTGAAAAATGCATGTTTTTAACGTAAAACAAGGACAAACTCATATTAATATACCAGTAACGACACGTATAGCCATAAAAAAATCTATTAAAAAAAATAAATATTTTTACATTTTAAGTTGGAAAACTTGCTAAAGCAAAATGTAATTCATAAATTATTTAAATCATGGATTGGTTACCAATAAATTAATACCGTTATAAAAACATTACGTGGTATAAACATAATTATAGTTTTATAGATTCTCATTATTTGTACATTATTTTTCCATTTTTATATTTCATATTCGGAGGTTTTTTGCTGTAGGTAATAAAATATTTATAAAAATGTAACTAAGTTTACCTATCGGACATGCCGATTTTGACGATTTTAGATACCCACAAAGCTCTCTTTGGTAATCTCTGTTTTTAAGTTACTATAAGGACTCCAAGTAAAGCTAGTACCAAATATATATATATATATATATATATATATATATATATATATATATATATATATATATATATATATATATATATAATTATATATATATATATATTTTTTTTAAATTTTGGAAAAACTGAATGTTAATGCGATGGTTAGTTAATCATTAAGGATAGGCGCGCACTAGCAACTTTTTCATTGACCAACATAACAGTTGCTTAACCAAAAGGTCCATGAGCCAGCGACACATTTTTGTGACCAGTTTCCTCTTAGTCCATAACTTGTAAAATGCCTTAAGAGGGTTGTACATCAATCGTTGTAAGCGTCAGCTGGGGCGACGATAATGTAATTATACAAGGTGCTCAAAAAAAAGATCCATAATAAACTTGTGTTTTTAATGAAACACCCTGTAAATTAGTGTATTTTTGGAATATAAAAATCAAATTAAGGCATATTTTCTTAACGATACCTATAGCAAAAATAAAATTTAATACATCCTACCTTACTTACGCTTAACTTTATAAATATAATATAAGATTACTAAAATATTAACCGCACCATCATCTACATTTGGATTTTTACTAGAAATTATACAAGGTGTCCAGAAACTAATATAATAATCTGGACACCCTGTATAATTTTTAGTAAAAATTTAAATGAAGATGATGGTACATATTCTAGCAATTTAACATAAAATGCAAAGTCAAGGGTAAGTAAGGTAGAATATGTATAGGTTGAATCGCCTTCAACATAGATCAAGATGTATTTTTCAGTTGCCGTGATTAATAATTTGCTTATGCGCGGTACCTATCATATAAAAACAAATACGTTTCATTATCCCAATTTTTTAATTGCCGAAAAACGTTGCCAGTGGGCGGCTGGCCTACTTTAAATAAATGATTAATAGTATATTTTAAACAAAGTAAGCACCAATAAGGAAAATATTGAAATAAAAGGGACGTACACTTCTTGGTATACCTAAAATTAGTTTAAATACATTAATTAAACCTATGGTCAACTTTGAACTAGATATGCATCAAAATAAAATGTTATTCACCTGGTATATAAAACTACACTTTTATGCATGTTTGTACTTTTTATTAACCTTGAAAAATAAGTTTGATTTATTAAAACTGATCATACCTAACTATTTTATAGAGAATGTATTTTTAATTAACATTTCTATTTGAATCAATAAGAACATCGTGAGACATAAATCTATTAAATTGTACCTACATAAATTATCTATAGGATGGTTTTGTTATAATATTAAACACATGTACATGAAATTTACAGGGTGATTCAAAAATCGATCACGAATCGATCTACTTGACAAAATAGGGGTGAGGTTTATAGACTTTAATAAATAAATAAATAAATTATACGTTTATTTAGCACTTGGCTAGTACAAACAAAATTTAACAAAAAAATAACAATAATAGAAATTCAACCAGTAAATAAAAATAAATAAATCAATTTCGTAAATAATGTAGAAGTCTCTTGTTGAAACTTTTAAGGTCAGAAGCGTATTTTATGTTATCAGGCAGTTCATTAAAATGGCGAACACCGTCATAAAATGGAGTTTTTGTAAAGATGTTTTATTTACCATAGGAATATTGAAATTTTGCTTGGTTCTTAAGTCATAACTATGAAAATTTGAACGCTTTTCAAGATAAAACTTTAAATAACTTGGTTGTAAGTTGTGTTCAATTAGCCAATAAAGAGTACTTTATTTTTAAGTTTTTGATTGTCTATAAAATGGCGCCTCTAGCTTTGCGATATCTGTCAAAATTAAAAAGTTGTGATGTAAATAAATTTTAAGTTTTCAGTAAAGTGCCCTCTGGCGGTATTTAAAAAAGTACTTTTGTTTTAAAATTTTAGAATCTGCAAAGCTCGATTTGTGTGCCAAATATCAAGGGGATTGGTTAAAAAATAAATGCAATATGGCGAAAAAATCAAAATAAAAATTGAACTTTGACGGCTTGTAACTCGAAAACGAATGACATTTTAAAAATAAATATAAATTTAAACTATTGCCTGCTTTTGAAAACCTTAATAATTTAATTAACATACGGTAAAGTCTTATTATTAAAGATAAATATTACTTTATTTGATTTTAAAATTTTAAAACAACTTATAAATAGTAATTTTAACAGATTTAAAGTACTATTAATGTTTGGTAAACGTTTTAAACGACTTTTAAAAATAAAAACTCAAATATTTTTTATTTCTAAAAGTTATTGCCTTTAAGTATTAAAAAACGAATTAAAACATTTTCATTTCTTCTTCCTACAATTTCACGAGCATACTTTTCATTTACATCAAATTTTGGTCATTTTTGGCTTTACTCCTATTAATATCTTCCTCTGCCCATAGGCAGGGGCTTGGCCCCCAAGACGGCAATTAGCCCACCCTCCAAAATTATTGAACACTTAAAATATATAAGTGTTTTTCGGCAAATATACTCTACAAATAGAGGTTTAAGCCTCGTAAAAACCAGAAGCTAGTAGCGCCGCTGTCTCTGCCGAAAGAAACTTTAATAAATTTATTTTTCTTAGTTTAATTTGGGTTTTTACATTTTATTAGATAAACGATATGAGGTGTGGCGCAAAAATGTAGCCACAGCTTATAATATACGATTATTTTATTCAACTTACGATTGCTAGAGCTTCGGGTGGTTTTTGTTTTTATTTTAATAGGACCCTAAAAGAGGCTTCAAAAATATTTGTACTAAAATTTAAAATGCACTGTAATTATTTAATTTCAATATTGGACCTGCACATTTTGCTGCCTACCCTCCAAATTTTTCTGTCGGGTATCGCCCAACTTTAAAAAAGGCTGGCTCCGCCACTGCTGCTTAAGTATAAGTAATGATTTGGTATTATTTTTTGTTTCTAGTGCCGCTAATAATGTTATATTAAATGGACTATTAATAAGTTAAATAGTGTTACCTTTGTTACTTAACTAACTAACCGTTTTAAATAAATATCGGTAATAATTTGTTTCAGAGAATTATTCTGTTTTCAATGTTAATTGTAAAACTTATAAATTAAACCGACTAATATTTAACCAATTTATTACAGGCCGACTTAACTGATGAACAGAAGAAAAAAGTACAAGAATATGGAAAGGCATGTATTACTGAAACCGGAGTTGATGCAGAGGTAGTCAAAAAGCTCGACAAGGAAGCTTTGTCGATGACGCTAAATTAAAGTCCTTTACATTCTGCGTGTCAAAGAAAGTAGGATTCCAAGATGACGCCGGAAAAATTCAGAGAGAAGTCGTACGACAGAAATTATCAAAGGCAATTAACGATGAAGCTGCAGCTGATAAACTTATTGAGAAATGCTTACTAGAAAAAGGATCTCCTGAAGATACAGCAATGGAAGTTTTCAAGTGCTATTACACAAATACACCAACTCATATTTCTATTTTCTAAATCCTTCAATATATTTGCTTTTTTTCAGTATTATTTTAAAAACGTACACTTAGTTGTAAAAGTATAATATTAATAAAACTCTTAAAATAAATTATAAATGTGTTTATTTTCAAATGTAACATATCGAACGCTGAAACACATTACTATGACTTCCAGTGAGCCAAAATAACCGCACATGCCCTTACGTAAACATTAAGGTATACTCGTTTAACCAAACAGAATCGTAAACAAGTAATGCGTGGAAAAGAGACGGTCTAACGCGAATGCCGGCATGTACCCTTGTGGATAAGATGACTAATAGTGCTGGCTTTGATGTTGGTTTACTGGCCGATATTCCATAATTTAGCTGATCCTACACCTATTGACGTTGGTCACGGCACGGCACGGCCTTTCGCAAGTCTTTAGTTTTATGTGTAGAATAATTAAGATCTAATTATTGCTTAAAAGAGGTTTTAAAGACAAAAAACGGATGAATTAAAAATGGTAGAAAACATGAAAGCACCCATTTAATACAAAGTATCTTAAGGTAAGGAACAATTTTTCTTCAGCACTTATTGCTCTTTGAGAATGGATATTTCGGTTTTTGTCATTACATTTAATAAGGCTGTGTGTATACTTAAGTGTATCTTTATTTATTTTAAAATGCATGTACAACCTTCTACGATATTCGCGCAATTCTTGTACTAAACTCAAGTATTCTTCGAATTGTCCTCTTCTTTAACTGATCTTTTATATACCCATATTAATCTATGGGTAATGTTTGAGTGTACAAAACTCAGTGCAGTAAAATTTTCTTCATGTTCTGTTGAAGTAAAAGAACTGCTGCTTAAATAGCCACTATTTATTTTGGACTTAAAGTGCCAATCTTATCAGGTGAGCACGCTATATACCATTAGACTTGATACAATTTTGCCCGTGTCATGTTCTACAGTCATTGCACATGACTCCACGTGGCGTGACAATTATGTGTTTTCACGTTGCAACCTTTTTTTAATTAATTTTATACTATATTTATTAGACTGGACCTAAAAAAATCTAGTATTTTTTTTTCTAAAAATATATCGAAAATATTTTCCAAAATGACAAACAATATATCGTGAAGGTTTCAGCCGGTTCTTTGAGACTATTTTTCTATGCCAAACTCGCAAATTGTTAATCTGACAAATTTAACCAATAGATACAGATTCTTAAAAGAAAATAAATTGCCTAGAGAAACGCTCTCTTCGTAAATTGTTATCAAATAAGCCGTTTTCATGTAATAGGGCTTTGAACATTAAACTATTTTTTCAATTTTGTTGAGAGTTTGCATTTTTATTACTTCTACAAATATCAATATTTAAATAAATTTCTAAATGAAGTTTTATTCCTCTTTAAGAAATTACTCTTGACATTTTGTAATAAATTTACTCCTTTAAAAGTTATGGGAAACATTTTAAAAATATTTAAAATGTAAAAAAATATTAAATATTCTTCTTTTTCATATTGATTACTTTATAATTAAAGAGTAAGAGCTCGTGAGCGACGGACCTTTGTTATTTTGTAAAAGCTAAAAGTTTTCCAGTGCATGCTTCCAACAGAGGTAGAAGCGATGCGAGACTATGAAGTTTGACCTATAGTGGCTTTGGCAGGTACCAGGTACCAAAAGTTATTGAATTGAAACTAAACTTCCATTATTTTGTAAAAGATAAATTTTATATATTTTTCTTAAGTACCTATAGGATAATATTTTCCTTATCGCCAGAAAGTTTTGACAGTTCCTACCAATTGACAGACAAACATTTCAGGTTTGCCTAATGGTCCAAGATAGTAAAATATTTCTGGTATTTAATAAAATGACAAAAAGTATTAAATAATGGTTTTAGAGTTTTTTAATAGAAAGGTCCTAAAATATTTAGATGTATACAGAACTTCCAAGAAAAAAACCGTTTTTAAAAAACACATTTTTAATTTTTTGGGACACTCTGTATACATCGAAATATGGTAAGGCTATGCCTATTTGAACACCCTACAAGTTTTACGAAAAACTTTTTGTCATATCTTGTTAAATAACCGAAATATTGGACTTCTTCGAACAATTAGGTCACGCCCCAAAATGTCTTTTGGTCAAGGTGTTGGAACTACCTTGACAAAAACTGTCTGGCGACTAAGAAAATATCTTCTAATAGATACCCAAATAACATATCGTATTTGTAAAAGTATATCGACCAGTAATGCAATAACAGAACGAGCACTATAAGTCACCCAATCCGAAACGTTTACATGCTGGCATTCGCGTTGGGCTGTCTCCTTTTCACACATTGCCTATGAATCACTTTATTTAGCTGATTCTGTATATAAACTTTAGCTTTTACTAAATGACAAAAGTTAGGTTTCAATTCATTAACCTTTGGTACCTGGTACCTACCTGCCAAAGCCCCTAAGAGTCAAACTTCATAGTGTCGTATCGCTTTTACCTCTGTTGGGAGTATGCGCTGAGAAACTTTCAGCTTAGATTTACATCCATGTAGTGGTTAAGTTGGAGGAAAAATTTCAAGTTTTATGACCAGAAAAAGAACTGAAAAAATTTCGATAAAAAATCTATTTGGTATTTATTAGGATTGCGCGGTACACGTTCATTGATAAATTTTTCTCATAAGATCTTAAAACTAGAAACCTCAAGCTTGAAAATGCTTTTTTAAAATTTTAGTACGACTATTTTTAAGTAAAATACATTTATTTAAAAAACCTTAAAAAACTTAGAATATTTTATTCTTTAATTTTTTACTAGTGTAGTTAATATTTAACCCAGCAAACACTATTTGCCGGCAATATACATTTTTCATATTGGCATTGATGGTAAAGCATTGGCAATTGGTGGCAATATTATGCCAACATCTAATACGCATTAAAAAGTCAACCCTAAATAAACAGTCAATTGCCAATAAATTTTAAATGCAGGCGAATTGCGGGCAAGCATACAAAAATGGCGGCATACCAATCCTGATTAAATAAAGCATGCCTTTTTGTTGCAGGAAAATAAATAATGGATTTTTGAAGGCAAACCTTCAACACATATTCATACTTTTCAAACCATATTATTAACATTGGTATTTAACTAACATTAGAGCAATTTTTTGATCTGTTTTATTTATAATGACAGCTAAACAACATTATTTTATGTTTTTTTACATAATTTAAAGGAAATGGCCTTTTCATAACATTTTATTGTTACAAATCATGCAAATAAAAATTAAATCAAACAAAATGTTTATTATGTATTTTTAAGAGAATAAAAATAAAATGATGGTAAAATTAGCTAGGTTAATTTCGACCGAAGGTGACAAATTCAAATTTCCCGCTTAGCCGAAATACAAGATTTGACGAGTTTGACAGATGAAGCAAAATTGCTTTTGTTTGATCGCTTTGTGCAATTGTTTTCTACCAAAGTCGGTCTATAAACTAACCTTGGTTTTCTACGTGGTTTTCTAGCTTTTTAGTTTCTTTTTTAAAGAAGAGTTTTTTAATAGACATAATTAAGTGTATTTATTACCTAATTAGTGTGTGTTGTGTGATTAATTGGTGATTGCTAGTCGTGAAGGCGAGTTTTTCAAGTAGACTGTTAGGAGCTTTAAACATTTTGTTTTAAACCTTTTAAGTTTGTAGTTACTTAAAAATTTTTTTATGAAAGTAGGGAGTTGCCTAATTAAAAATTTTAAAGACGTGTTTATAAAAAATATTATATGTATTTAATAGTTTTTTTTATTTAACTCCTTTGAATTATTTCTCCCTATGTTTTGGATCTGAAAATTGAGTGTAAGTGTACTTGTGTGTGTGTGTGTACTACTTACTATTTTAAAGTGTTTTCTTTTGATTTACTATCTTTTTTAAATTTTATTATATACCTTTAATTTTTATGGTTTATTGTTACTGTATAAGAAATTATATTATACCTTTTTGCCAATAACTTATTAATGATGGATACCATCATCCTAAACGCATTTTTCATCATAACTTATTAATGACGAATGCCATCACATTATCTGCAACACGTAGCCCAATAACGGCCAATTGCCCACTTTCGTGTCTTTTTGATACCTTTTTGCCAATGCCTTGCCATTAAAGAGTGTTGGCAATGCCAGTAAATTAAATGTACATGGCCAGCAAAAATGTTATATAGGAAGTTTAATAAAAATATTTCGAAAACAAAAATTTGGACTTTAACATGTGATATTAATATAAAAAAATATATTCTTCTGGTTCGACATTGTTTAATATAAAATCTTAGCTGACTTGTTTTAAAAATAACAGAATAATCTTTAAAATCTTGCAGTTACAGTTTTAAAAATATTTTGATATAATTAAATTAATTAAACAGTTGATGTACAGTATTTGAAACTGTATGAAAAAACCTTAACTCTGAATTTTATAACATATTCCAAAGGTCGTTACAGACCAAAATAAGTTTTTTTCTAGAGCTTTTCATTGAACAATCACAAATCTTTTAAAAAAGTCTATCCGCATTTTAAGAAGTGTAAAAATGCCGGATCTTTCTAAGGCTGTGTTTATGTCAGAGCTGTTTTGAGCGAGATTAGCATCGCGGCTTGGCCAAAGCATCTTTATGTTACTGTACCATAAACGTAATTTTGTTGAGCCGCGCTGTCAACCACGTTCCTTGTCGCCCCGACATAAACATATCTTAAGGTTCAAGGTAGGTTCCCACTTTTCGAACTTGATGATTCGATGCAGTTGGGTAGGGATGGAAGATGTCAAAGATAATATAAATAAAAATTATGTAAAAGCGTTATTTTTATATTTAGATTGTCAATTATATACAAAGTGTTATCCGGTAAACAGTACCAAACGTGGTATTTACTAAACTGGTATTAATAATGAAGGCCTTTTTATTAGCTGTCGTAATTGTTGGAGTTACTCTCTGTGTTAATGTAAGTATTTTTTTGTTATTTTTGTGTATGAAGTTTAATACTCTCACACTACAAATATAGCACCTTCTTTTATATTTTATTAGGGTTAGGTAAAATAAGGTATGTTTCAAAAATGGTGTCCAAAATAAATGTGAAAATAGCATTGAATTTAGTGGTAAAAAAATATGGGGAAATAAATAAAAAAATTATATTTTATTTATAATACTCATTAAGTATGCAAAAAGGTTTAAGGAATATTCAATGCGAACTCAACGCGACTACTTTTTATTATAATAAAAACTAATAATTATCTTTTATTTATGTGTGGACTACTAAAAAACAAAAATACAAAAAAAATCCATTTTCCTAATGGGACACCTTTGCTTTCTTATCAATAAAATTAAAGTTAAAAACACACCGAAAACTTCGGTACAAGTATCACACAAATATTTTCTAAGATATTAAACCCTGTCATTAAAATAGTCTTAGATCCGGCTATACAGCGTGTCCCAGGATAGGTGTTACAAGAGGACAAATAGCACAGAAATTTTAGAATTTTAAAACAAAATTTTGGAAAAACTGCTCGCATGGTTCAAAACTAATAAATACAAAATATTACCCCAATTGGTATTATACAGGGCAAGTTATAACTAAAAATATGAGAAATGCCCAGGAGCTACCTACTTTTATTTTTTAAATAGAACAAAATTGTATAATTAAATGTTGTAAAAATTTAATTTTATGTCAAAATTTAAAGTTAGGTTTAAAAAAATGTAATTGTCATTTTTTTACATTACGCAATACAACTTAAATAATAGGCAAGACAAATCAAAGTTTAAAGAAAAATCTAATACCAAATTTATTTTTTTATTCGCTGCTTTAAACCAAGTATTTTAAAAAATGCATGAAGTAAAAATTTACAATTTTTTTTTACTTTAATTTTTTACCTTTATATTTTAAAATGGAATTAAATTCTCCACAACATTTACTTATACAATTTTATCCTATTTTTAAAAATAAAAGTACTTTACTCCTGATAATTTTTCATATTTTTGGTATAACTTACCCGGTATATTACCAATCGGAGTAAAATTTTGTATTTACCAGTGTTCGACCATGAAAACAGTTTTTCCAAAGGAAGTTTAAAAATTCCAAAATTTTTTGTCCATTTGTCCTCTTGTAACACCTATTCTGGGACACACTGTATAAAAATGGTCCCCTTATCCTTTTCTTAATAAAATATTTTCTTTTAACAAAAAAATTATTAATAAATATATTTCCGGGGGTTGGCAAACGATATCCTGGCCTGATCTAGTGTAATTTAAAAGTTTAAAAAAAATGACTTGATGAATACTGTCATTTTTTTTAATTTATATAAATAAAAAGTTTATAGTAGGTAGATAATGTCAACCCTGGCTACCTTTTTCTTGGGCCTAATACCTGCCAACCAGGTAGTCAAGGTGGGCGCGATTTAAAGTTTCAAGACTCCATAAGGGGTTTAAGGTAAATATTTTTGGAAAAGAATGGTACGACACTGCATTTTTAGAAAAGAATGGTACGACACTGCATTTTTATAAACTAAAAATTCTTTTTTAAATCCTCGTTTAGTTTAGAACAAATTTAATATAATGACTTTTTTTGTTTAATGTACAGTTTTCGCGTAAATAAATAGAAACCTTTTTAGCACGGTCAGTTTGTATTCCTATTTATTCTTTAATTAGATAGGAATGTGACTATGCCGGAAAATGGTTTCTATTGATTTACGCGAGAACTGAACATCAAACGAAAAAAAGTCAAGAGATCAAATTTTTTTCTAAACTAAAGAGGATTTAGAAAAAAATTTTTTCGAGAAATGCAGTGGCGTACCATGTTTTTCTAAAAAATATTTACCTTGAACCCCTTTTGATGCTTTAAAACTTTAAATCGCGCGAACCCTGTACCGTTAAACTCGTAATAAAAATCCGAATTTAAGTGTTTCATTTTTAAAAAAGAATGAGTGGTATGATGGTAACATGTAGGTTATATAACCCTGGGGTTTTATAACCGTAACCATGCGTTTATTTATTTTATTTTATTATAAATCATAAGCAGAATATTTCTTACTTAATAAATTTATGTTTATTAGGTACAGGCAGGTAAGAAATAAGTCAATAATTGGCAAAAAAATATTTTAAGATATAATATATACATATCTATGACATAACTTGCTTACTCTTTTTAGTAAAATATAACAGGCAGATTTAGGTATGCTGTTATATTTGTCAGAAAAAAAATAAACGAGCATGTTATGTCATAGATATCTAGATGACTTTAAAATTATTTTTTGGCCAATTACTGACGTATTTCTTACCTGTCAAGTTTTTTACTAAAAGAAAAAGCAATAAACGGATCTTTTCACGATAATTATGTAAGGTAAAGTGTAGTAAACATAAATTTATTAAGTAAGAAATATTCTGCTTATGATTTATAACCCCAAAACTGCTTATTTTCGGAAACATTTTGGTGATGGGTAAACGCATGGTTACGGTTATATAACCTACATGTTAGCATCATACCACTCATGGGTTTGCAAACTCTCGTTCTCAAGATAAAGGGCGTTAAACTTGTAAAAAAATAGTTTTTTAAGGCCCCAAATACCCTTTACTTAATTTTGTTTTATTTTGGCATTGATATGAATAGCATAAAAGGTGTAATTTATCACTAATTAAATTACATTCAATAAGTCTAGTGGCAGTGGCTCCAACTGAAGGAATGGTTTTAACAATACGCCACTGACTGTATAAAATAAAGCTTTTATGTATGATTTTTTTCTTATCTTGCTTAGTTTAAAGGAAAAAACCACTTAAATGCATATTTTTATACAATAAAAGAAGCATTAGGGAACTTTTAAGAAATAGGTTTAATAATTTTTTTACTAGTAATTATGCAACAACAACAATTATCTTATATTATTTATATCCAGCCTATCGATAGTAGGCAAAATATTCAGTTTTTAAAAATCCAAACACCCTCTATATTAAAAACAATTTTTTTCTATAAAATTTCCTTTATACTTTTTGATGCAGAATCATCCCCTAACTTTTTAACAACACTAATACAGCCAAAGATTAAATAATAATAATAATTAGTTTTTTATGTGAATAATACACTAGTGTGTTTAAAGATAAAGACTTAAAATTCACTTGTACTCAATAACCTAGATTTTTAGATAAAATATTAACACTTACTAAATTAAAAGCTATTAGAGTAACCAATTAAGTAATAAATGCATTATCTTTTTCATAGGCCATACAAAAATAAATATTATTTAGGTAAAAATAACGTCCCTACTTATTAAATAGAGTAAAATACCTGTATTTTTGCTAATATCGAAAATTGTAAATAAAAAAATAGAAATAAAAATGACTTTGACATGCAATTTGTTTTTTTTAAACTTTGTTTTATTTTTTTGCTGCAATAGGGGTTTTTGGGTCGACTAATAGGTAAAAATGTTCATCATCATCATTATCATCAAACAGCTACAGATTTGTCCACTGCTGGACGTAAGCCTCCCGTAAAGACTTCCACTTTTCTCTGTTCTGTGCAACGTTCATCCAATTCCCTGAATGCGTTTTAAATCATCGGACCATCGTGTGGGTGGTCTTCCTCTATTGCAAAAGGCATCATTTCTTGGTCTCCACTCCAATACTCTTTTTGTCCACCTATTATTGTTTGTTCTCGCTATGTGACCCGCCCAATTCCACTTTAGGTTAGTAATTTTTTCGATGGCATCTGTTACTTTGGTTCTTCTTCTTATTTCCACATTTTGAACCCTGTCTCTTAAAGTTAAGCCCAGCATAGCTCGCTCCATAGCTCTTTGAGCGATTCGAATTTTATTTACTGTGCTTTTGGTTAGAGTTAGTGTTTCGGCTCCATATGTTAACACAGGCAAGATACACCGGTCAAAAACTTTTCTTTTAAGACAAATCGGGATATTAGCTTTTAAAATGTGACCCAGTCTTCCAAAGGCTGTCCAGGCTAAACCAATTCTTCTGGTTATTTTGCACGTTTGGTTATCTCTCCCCAGACGAATTTCATGACCTAGGTACTTATATGAATGTACCTGCTCTATATTTAGGCTATTAACCGTTATATTTTCACTAATAACCAGGTTAGTCATAAGTTTAGTTTAAGCGATGTTCATTTTTAGGCCTACTCTCCTCGATGCTTCTTCAAGTTCGCTTAACATCTCACTTGCTTCCCCCAGGTTATCTGCTATTAAAACTATATCGTCTGCGAATCGTAGGTGGCTTAACTTTTCACCATCAATATTTATTCCCAGGTTTTCAATATTTCAAGTTTTAAACATATATTCCGGAAGAGTTATAAACAATTTGGGAGAGATAACATCTCCTTGGCGAACTCCTCGCTCTGTCTTGAATACACGAGTATCCTCATGAAGTCTTACACTGGCGCTTGCATTGTTATATACGTGTTTTATAACGTCAATATATCTACTGTCCACTCTGCAGTCGGCGAAGGCTTGGAACATTTTCTGATGGTCGATTGTATCAAACGCCTTTTCGTAGTCGACAAAGATAAGGACCAAGGATTTGTTGTACTCTACACATTTTTCGATGATTGATTTGATTGTTTGGAGATGATCATTGACGCCATACCCATCACGAAAGCCTGCTTGCTCTCGTGGTTGGTAGAATTCTAATTTCTTAGTTAACCTTCTGGTAATAATTCTCATAAAGAGTTTATATATTTGGGAGAACAAGCTTATGTTATGTGTGTAAATGTTAATTAGCCATAAATGTTACTGTTTAAAGTCGGGCCACACATAACCGCAACGAGCCCGAATTCACGGTGATAGAGGAAAGTGGGGCAAATTAATTAAGAAATATTCAAAAGCACTTTTCATGCCCTCAAAAATATACGAAGCATTTTTGTCAACTCTATTGTTTTATGTATGCAGATCTCTTTGTTTAGATAAAACAAATTTTTGTACATATCGCTGTTCCCTTTTCTTTTCAAACTTTAAGTGTAATATAGGTAAAAGTCTGGCCACAAATAACCGCACCGATGTCCGACAAGACCTACATCGTAGCACGACGGTGTTTCGTACGGTCTGAAACATGCCCAGGAAATGAAATCATACGTGGATCGGATAGCCCTGATGTTCCTCGAAGCAAGCTGTGAGTTTACGGGCGTCACCTTTTATATCAGTTCATTACATAAAAAAATTAAAGTTATTTGTTAAAGGTTATACCAGAAAAAATGATTTAATAAGTATTAAAAAGTGTAAAATTAATTTTATTGTTACATCTTGTAAATAATATGTGAGTAAAACTTACGAATACATTGTTATTTCCTGTTTTATAAGTTTTTTTAAATCAATATTTCGAAAAATAACTCATGTTTGCTTACTTGTTAAAATGCGGTGAGGGGTATGTGGTTACGCACAGAGCGGTGATATTAAACCTACGGTATTTGATTTCAACGGTACATTTTAAAACCGAGTCACGGCCGTGCTACGGTGCAGGACTTGGTGTGGTTATATGTGGTCAACCCTTAAAACTGTGTTACCTTATTTGTAAAGATTTCATTTATAATCAGGTTTAGTTTAAAGCGTGGTTTAATTGACTCATATTACTGCAGTTTGATTAAATATCTACAACATTTTTGCACCGCATCTTCCTACATTTCACCGGTGAAGCGCACGGCCACGGGCTCGTTGCGATTATGTAAGACTCGACCTTTAAGCGTTAATAACTTAAATACAGTTAAATATACCGGGTGTCAACAAATTTTTTAGACAAGCCATTACTCCTGAAGTATTTGACATGTAAATGAGACTCGTTATAGGTAAATGGTATCAAAAGAGAGGAGTTTTCCGATATTTTAAAATGATTTAATTTTAATATTTTTAAATTGAACACCCTGTATATTTTATTATTTTTGGATTTCTGAGGCAATTTTAAATTAAAATGTAATATTTAAAAAAAATTTAAGACTACCTAATTCTTTTTAGAGGTACATTTAATATTGCATCTATAGGTTGCCATGATTGGGCGCAAATTAATTTAAAGACCCAGGTGATGTTAAAAAAATATAATCGCAAAGTTTTAGTGACTAGTGTAAAAGATACGAATAATACAAGTTGGCAATAGGACATTTTTGTGTCTAACTATTATATCTCAAATGGCAACTTTTTTTTGACGAATCTAGCGATACCAATTTCTTTGCGACCAGATAAAAAATAAGGACATAAATAAAGAATTAGGGCCACTTTGATGCAATATTAAAAACTGCTCTACTTAAAACATTAAATTTCCAGAATCCAGACATATTTTTTTATTTAAAAAATGAACATTATACCATAAATATTTTTTTTGTAATTGTTCTTTTATTACGATTTTCAAATTCTCCGAGTTAAAATACATCAATTGCCTGTCTTAATTTTTTTTTTAATACGGGTAAAAAAATATTGTTTTTCCTCTTAAATGGAATATCCTGTATATTTGTACATCGATTTATTATTTTAAAAGTGAGGTTAGCGCGAATACAAGCTATTATAAAATAGGATATATAAGGTTTGTTCCAGCAAGCTGTCAGAAATGTTTGCAACCGTTTTTAAGATGTTGGAAATATGTTGGAAACTGTTTGAAAAGTTTGCAAACTTTCTTCAAACATTACTGACAATTTTTAACATAACCTTTCTTCTATTGACGTATAAGCAGTATGCACGCCTTGTTTATTTTTCGTTCCAGCAGAAAACTATTGTCAACATTTCTGACTAATGTTTGTAACAATTTCTGCATTTGACGATTGTTGCTAACATGTTTTAAACATTCTGCTGAAACAAACCTATAGACACGAATTAAAAACCATGTTTAATTTAAAGTAGCCTGGAAAAAAAATTAAGATCCGGGGTAGAGAATTACTATAGAAAACTATAGTGACCAATATTTATCTGAAAAGAAAATAGAATGGAAAATAATAATTAATTTATTTACTTAACGTGCGCTATACCAATTTAATTTTATGTTAATTAATTTTTAATTTCCTGTGGTAAAAGCTTTTTTTTAATTTAAATTTTTTAATTTATATGTCGCTAAAATAAATTTATCGCGTAATTATTATTTACGACATATTTATATTTATCTATATAGGTTATAATTACGCAAAAAGTATAAAATTATTTTATTTTTCTTCTAATTAAATTTAAAAAATGGTATTTTCCGTTACCATTTAAAAATGTATTTGTATTTTTCCACGAGTTATGTGCTTCTAGGGTTGTGCAAATATCGATCGAATCGAATCGAACATTAATATTCGATTCGAAATTCGAATTATTCGAAATTCGACGAACAATTCGAAAAATTTCGAATTATTCGAAAATTTTCGAATAATTAAATTTTTTGAATAATTCACCAATAATGCGAACTATTCACTAATTATCAAAATATGAATGGATTGTTTATTTTATCCAATTGAGATTTCATCGGGCATCAAAGTATTCTACCGACCCATAATATCCTTTTGGATTAAAAATTAATTATCTGAAGAAGACAATTGCTAATTTTTTTATTTTTAATATAAATATATATAAAATAAAATCCTCTTTTTATATTTTTAATATAAAATTTTTGAAAGACCCTGCACAAAATGCAAAAGATAAATTATTTTTCAAGTTTAGTAACAGATTTATGAAATATCCTGTATGACGAATATGCGAAGTACAGTCATTTTTAACATTTTAAACACATTGTGTAAAGGGTATTTTTTAAAAAGCCAAAAAAAGTTTATATGTATATGTATACCTTACATTTTAACCTTACTTTTGTTGGCCAGATATACCTAAACATCCTGTAAATAGGAATTAAGAAAATTCAGAATACTCTTTTTTTATTTAAAATATTTAATTAAAAACATATTGTTCTTGAAAAGAACGTTGTTTTATTTACAAATTTTTGTTCACCCTGTATAGTGCAAAAAAACCTGGTCAATTTTAAGTTTTAAATACTGTGTGTATATTCATTTAAACGATTGTTCTCTACTGCTGGTGATATTGTATGTAAAAACGAACTTAGTTATCACCAGATTCAGTTTCATATTTATTATTTTTGAACAAGAATTTGTAGATAATTTTCATAATAATTGTTTTATTTATATAATTACATTTTTTGGTTCAAATAAAATGGTATTATTTGTCAAATTTATATTTAAATATCATGCATATCACATCCTAAATTCAAGATCATCGAAAATTCGCGATTACTACAATAATTCGTAATAATTCGACAAAAATTCGAATATTCGAATTATTCGAATTATTCGGGAACTTTCGAATAATTCGAATTTACGAATTATTTGATTCGAGTTTCGAATCGAATATTGATATTCGATTCAATACGAATTATTCGTAAGTTCGAATTATTCGCACACCCCTAGTGTTTACACATGCTGCCTACCGGATGGTGCACCGCCAAACTGGTCATAGAAAATCCCATGAAAATTTTGATACCTTTAAATATTGGCTCCCTAATCGATTTTACAACAATATTGTAAAATACTATTTTAAAGACTTTGATAAGATAAGCTTCCACATTAAATTGAATTATTTTCTAATAAGCCAATAAAATGTTATTTAGGAAAACTAGAGGAAAGTGACCAAATATGGAATACCATTTTACTTTTTACACATTATTTGCATAAACATTACAAATAAAAAACTTGTTGTAGTTAATATAGAGACATTTTGCACCCCTTATTTTGCAATTCCGTTGTGGTTAACGTTATTCTGAGACTGCGCAGTAACGCAAACATGATCCGTTATCGTTATTAACCATACCGGACTCTTTTAATTACGGATGAATACCGAAGAGCTTTTCGTTATCGTTATTGTTAAACTGCGTGGTTGCCGGATTGTAGAAATTTTAATATTAATTATTTAAAAGGGTAAAATTTTAATGCCGTATTAATTAATATATCATCTATACATAGGCTCTAATTAGTGAAAAATCTATAGCAGTAATAAAAAACAAATAGTTTTAAGAAATTAAAACGGACTTGCAATTTTACGGATATTCTAAATCAGTAATTAATTTAGATGTCACAATCTGGCACACTTGCTTTTTATTCTACTACCAAACCTAACCTTACTTTTTGTGTTTTGCTTATACTGTATTATTTGTATATACTTTAAAAACGAAATCAACAGAAGTGTTTGCATATATTTAAAGATTAATTTATATCTTATGAAGAATAAAAGTAAATACTGATTTTTTGTTAACTTTAAAATCGGTGAACCATAGGCAAAAATAAGGTTATGTGTCGAAAGCACAGACGCAAAATAAATTTCTTAAAAGAGGCTGCAAAATCTCTGTCTAAAACTGCTGCCGTAATCGTTATGTTTAATAACGATAACCATAAGGAGGCCAAAAAACGTCTGTTATTTTAAGAGGTGCAAAATGTCTCTATTATTAACAATCATATATTTGTCCTCTATTTTGTAAACATTTGAAGTTACATTGATCAATTTTCATAAAGATTTTTAGAAAAACTAAAAAATGATTAAGGTAGCCAAATATGGAATAGGTGCCCAAATATGGAATACTATAAACACCATTAAAAGTTAACTTTATATAACAAGAAACTTTTTGGAAACTTTGATATAACATAGAAAGCAACAAAAATAATTTAAAAAATCACAGATCAGACTCTGGATCCAGCGGACTTATTGTGCCCAGAGCCCACACCAACGCTGTGAGTATCTTAAGCGAGGTTGACAAGAGACTTAAATATTGGGGGACAGGAAATACCTTCGCGGGCAGCAGATTTTCCATCTAGATATACTATGGATAAATAAACGAACAAAGTGGGCAGTTCGGGGCCTGTCCAGTTAGACCGTATAGGGATGCATACGTGTGGCACCACGAGTTTTTTCTATTGAGAACCGCCGTAAGTGGAGGAACTATACTGGACAATTCTTTAGAGCAGAAGCCATAGAAGTACCTATAAAAATGCGATAAATTCCCCACAGGCCGACGATGAGCGAGAGAAAGAAACTTCTCTGTAAGTAAAGTTCATTTATGAGACGACTTTTTGACTTGATTCTTGTCTTCTACTTTTTTCTTTCTCTATCAGAAGCTTTTTAAATAATCAAAAACCCAATTATGGAATAGTCCATATTTGGGTACTATGATCTGTCCATGCATATTGGATTTTCCGACAACTTTAAAAATATATGTTTTGTTATTTAAGAAAGTAATAAAATCAAATACCGTTATAACATACGTACAACAGAATATATCTCTAAAATTTCGTGCACTTTTTGTACAAAAAATACGTATTTTAAAAATACCCACATTTATTTAATTTGAAAGCGAAAAAATAATAAAGCAAATAAACCCTTTTGTAAACAATGATTTATTGCAGCAATAAATATTCAACCCGACGACAACGCCACGCGTTACAGGTTTTATGGCACGCCAGAGACGAAATAAGAGGATGTTTTTAAGTACGTGATAAGTGTTTTCGCATATTTTTATTTATTTATCTAAAAAATATGTAATCAGGCTCTGTCAGAGGCTATATGCTTTCGAAAAGCTTTGTTTACTTTATCATTTTTTGTGTACTTGGCGGCATCGCTTTCAGAATGAAATAAATATGGTTCTAACTATACCGTTTCTACTTGCAAATGGAAATTAAAAAAAAAAGGCAAACCCCTTTAATTGCGTGTGTGAGTTTCCGTTTAAGAGAAATGCTGGTATTTCATATTAGAGACCCTATTCCATATTTGGTCACTTTCCTCTGCTAATAAAATCGTTTCATAACTAAGGCCGAGGTTATAAATATGAATTTAATTTTAGCATTAGTATTAGTATTGGTATTAACCTAACTAAAATTTAGAAATTTTTTGGTGTCAATAGTTATCTATATTAAAAAGAAATAAGTAATGAAACTTAAATAAAAAGGAGTTACCGGGTTTTACCTTTTATGGCACATAAGCAATTAATATGTTTTCCTATTTTAGTTTTAAATTTTAGAGAATTTCAAGGTCGTTTTTAAGACCACGAAATTAAATTTGATTTATAAACACTTTACATACATGAAATGTATTTATGCCTTTTCAAAATCCGGAGCACTGTTCATTGATTTTTTCCTATGATATCCTGAAGTTTCCTTGTACTCACCTTCCCTTCATTTTCTTCTACGTGCAATAAAATTTCCAAGTCTCTATCATATCTTACATTTTCTTTTCTTTGATACTCCCTAGCTTCACATCTGCAGTTATTTATCACTGTGCCTTTGGTCTCAAATTTTTTGATAGTCCTATCGACTGTTGAATTTCCGGGTATCGGTCTATTCGGATACTGAGCAGCGAACGTGTTTGACACCTTTTGGTAACTATTTCTTTGATAGTACCATTTAATCATCAATACTTTTTCTTCAGTATTATAACTCATGGTTAATCTTTTCGCTCTACGATTTTTTTGATAATAATAAAGCAATTAATTTTAAAATGACAACGTTATGTCACGCTAACTGGTATTTTTATTGTTGTTCATAAATATGAGGCGATAATAATGTAACAATTTTTAAAAATATATTAGCATCTAACTAGCAGACGGGTTAACCGAAACATCTAAAGTATTTACCATGGGCGTAGATTTGCATGCTCTTCAATAAACTTCAATAGATTTTTCTCTAAAAAAGTTAGGGAGCCAATAATTGACCCCATTAAAAATTACATGATATTTCCTGTCCCGCCCGGCAATGCATCACCCGGTATGCCTTAGTTAATAAAGCAGAAATTACTAAAAATGTATTAAAATCATAAACTTTGTGAAAATTCTTTGAAATTTGATATTGTCTTAAGCAACTTATTCACTATCGATCCTGCTATACAGCAAGCACGATGCCTAATGCAAAACGATGGTAAAATAACCTTAGGGGAGGGGAGGCGGGTTAGGTTAATTCGTGCTTAAAAAGGTACATTTTTATGATTTTTTTGACGACACTGTCAACATTTGACCATCATACCTCAGTGCTGGATCATGTGAAATCAAGAATAAGTTTGTTCGTTAGATAAGCGTTTTCCCCAGGTAACGCTTAAAGTGTTTTTAAAATTTAAATTTTTACTTTTTGGGAGCACTTTAAAGTAAAAACGGAATTTTAGGAAAAATATTGGCCTATTTGTTTTTAAAAATATTAAAAAACTACAGCGTCACCTCGAAAATTATTCAAAAAAATAGTAGTAAAAATTTCAAAAAGATCGATGAAGTAGATTTGATGTTATGATAGTCACCGACTTTAAAAACGTTGGGGGAAAAGCGCTTTCAAGGTTAGCTTCGTAAAAAACATAAAGAGTCATGAATAAGGTGGTTACTTAAACCTCAGTATCTTCTTTAATTTTGCTTCAATCAATCTCAAAAATCTGGCGCCGCCACTGCCCGTTTTAAATAAAATCGATAAATAAAAATCGGTAATAATTTGTTCCAGGGAATTATCCTGTTTTCAATTTAAATTAAAATTTTTATAATTCGACCGACTAATATGTAACCAATTTATTACAGGCCGACTTAACTGATGAACAAAAGAAAAAAGTACAAGAATATGGAATGGCATGCATTTCTGAAACTGGAGTTGATGCAGAGTTGGTCAAAAAGCCCGACAAGGCAGCTTTGTTGATGACTCTAAATTAAAGTCATTTACGTATTGCGTGTCAGAAAAAGTTGGGTTCAAGATGACGCCGGAAAAATTCAGAAAGAAGTCGTACGACAGAAATTGTCAAACGCAATTAATGATGAAGCTGCAGCTGATAAACTTATTGAAATGTGCTTACATGAAAGTGGATCTGCCGAAGATACATCCTTGGAAGTTTTCAAGTGCTATTACACAAATACACCAACGCATATTTCCATTTTCTAAATCCTTTAATATGTATTTCAGTATTGTTTTTAAAACGTGCACTTAGTTGTAAAAGTAGAATATTATTAAAACCGTTAAACTCAATTATAAATGTGTTTATTTTTAAATGTGTCATATTAAACGCGGAAATACATTACTATTACTTCCAGTGAGCTGATATGACAGCAAATTCTCTTACGTAAACATCAAGATATACTTGTTCAACCAAACAAAATCGTAAACAAGTAATGCGTGGAAAAGAGACGGTCTAACGCGAATGCTGGCATGTACCTTTTCAGATAGGATGACTAACAGTGCTGGCTTTGTTGTTGGTTTACTGGCCAATATACCATTGATTTAGCTGATACAGTATGTCCTACACCTATTGACGTTGGTCGCGGCACAGCACGTTAAAGATGGTTTTCGCAAGTCTTGGGTTTCATGTGTATGATAATAAAGATCTAATTATTGCTTAGGAGGGGTTTTAAAGACAAAAAAACAGATAAATTAAAAAAGGTAGAAAACATGAAACATGAAACATCTGTTTAATACAAAGTATCTTAAGGTAACGAACAATTTTTCTCTAGCACTTATTGCTCCCTGAGAATGGATACTTTGGGTTTTTATCATCATATTTAATAAGGCTGTGTAGGTACTTCTAACAATTACTTTCCTTTTTTAAATAAAACTGTTAAAAAAAAACTAAATTTATAAACAGTAATACAGGCTGCCGTCACAGACAGATAGAAGGAAAAAAATTTAAGAACATGGAAGAGAGTGTCTTGCTAAAACCGGAGTTGATCCGGAATTAGTCAAAAAACTTTTGGATGGAAGCTTTGCTGATGATGCTAAACTAAAGGCTTATGTCAAAAAAGGCTGGTTTTTAAGATGATTCTGCAAAGATTCAGACTGAAGTCGTAAGACAAAAATTAGCAAAAGCAATTAGTGATCCAGTCGTAGCTAATAAACGTCTTATGTTTGAATGAAAAAGACACCCCTGAGAAAACATCAATAAAAATTTATCAGTGCTACCACACAAATACTCCTACTCATCTTACCATTAACCAAGTAGGTACTAAGTTACCTATTCCAAGAATATACTTCTACTGATCTAACTTTTTCCTTTATACACTTATCAACCTTTGCCATATTTATGCTGTATTATTAGAATAGAATGTTATTAAATTATTGTATAATAGCATATATACTTAAGTCATTTAGAACCCATATCTAAGCGCATGATTTCCAATAAGGAAATTCATTTTGTAAAGGCACCTTTTTCCACATTATTAGTTTTAGCTAAACCTATTAAATTTAATGGAAAATATAATACTTTTTATGAGTGATCAGTAACTAAAATATTAAATTTTGCATATTCAGAAAATAGTTTTTGTACTACCATTAAAAACACCAGAAATATTTTAGTCCAACTTTCTAATTATTTTGCTTAAACTAAAGGTTTTAGTGGTTAGAAGTTTACATTTCAGTTACAATTTAGTTACAGGTTAAAATTATTTAAAAAATTGAGCAAACATAGTGTAAAAGTAAGTGTTAAACTGGATAAATATGAAGCTGATACCAAAAAATTACCATGTTACAATTATCTTTTTCAAAATGGTCATTATTAGAAACTTTATCTTAGAAATAATGTTTTAAATTAACATACTATACAGTGTGTCTACGTAAGTTGGCGTCATATGAAAATCTTTTTACTATTAATTTTACCAAAATAGGTTGTTCCTTATAAAAAGCTCTACATGGTCCAAAACCTAAAAGGCACCCATCATATATTAAATTGTATAAGTTATCTATGAGGTTTGGCCAAAAATTTTATTTTTGCTCAAAATAAAGTACCTGTATTTTTGCTGATAGCGAGAATTGTTATAAAGAAAATATGTTAAGAATTTAAAAGTACTGTAAAAATGCAATTAATATTTATTTACAAACATTTTTTTTTATTAACTTTTCTTATCATCATCAAGAAAATTAGGACTTGTACATTAGTGCATTACACTTCATATTTATAAATTTTAAAGAAAAATTTAAATAACCTTTTAAGGTTCATTGTTATAAAAATATAAACAATGTACAATGCACTAATGCACAAACTTATTTTTTTCTAAACTAAAGAAAATTATATTTAAAAGTAATTTTTAATTCTAAACATATTTCCTTTATGACAGTTTTTGATATTAGCAAAAATACAGGTAGTTCACTCTTAAGCAAAATTTAGTTTTTGGCCCAACCTGGTGGAAAACTAATACACTTCGATATCTGATGGTTGCATTTAATTTCTTGGAGCATGCAGAACATGACGCCAACTTACGTACACACTGTATGTTATTTAACATATACATTTTTGTTTCGGAGAAAAACAGTGGCGTATCATATTTCTGTTTAATAAATAAATTTAATCTCCAGGAAACACCACTGAAAAAATAAAAAATAGAAAATGTCCCTAAAAATAAAAATTTATCAACCTGTTTCTCAAAATTAGACATTAATTTGGGAATTTGGTGCATTTTTATTCTAGACACCCTGTATAACTTAGGGAAATGGTTGCTTAATTGGAGGAAATACTAAATTTCATTTTAAAAGGAACATATTTAGACAAAGATAATATTTTATTTATTACACAAGATTTTACAGAAAAGAAGTTTTATAAAATTATAGCAAATTGATATTCGATTTTTCATAGATGCATTTAAAAGCATTAAAAGCTTGAATTTTGGGATCTGCATTAGAAACTGCACATGCTTCAATAAGCTGCTTAGCTTTGTTTACATCTCCTTTCACAGCTTCATTTAATTTTCTTTCAATAACATCTTTTTGAAGTTCGCCAGCTGCATTCTGGAACCCAATTTTTGGATAATGCAAAGAATGTGGTCTTTAAGTTTAGGGTCGTCGGAGAAGTCACCATTTCGTGCCTTTTGAAGTATCGTTGGATCTACTTCTGAGCTTTCAATACATTGTTTGTAGTGCTGGACCAAAAGTTCTTTTTGTTTATCAGTCAGTGATTTAACCTGTAACAAATTAAAATAGGTTTATTTGTGTTTTAAGGAGTCAGTTAATAAGAAAGAAAAAAATTACAAGAATAAACTCTTTTTTTTTTGCACTGTATGATTTGTTGCCAAGTCAAACACTTTCCGATGTGGCAATGCAGATTTTGCAGAAGCAAAACTTGTGTAAGTATAATAGACCAGGGTAGATAATTTTTGAAACGAAAAAAATTATAGTAGAATAAAACCTATTGTAAAAGGTATTAAATATAATAAAAATTTAAGGAAAAATAAATTCCAGGCGATCTGACGTCGGAAAGGGGGAAGAAGGGGATTTAAATCTAAAAACCGTTTTTCTCGATTTAAGGTCAAACTACAAGTCTTGTAAAAAAGTTAAATAGTAAAGTTTTTGGTAATAAAGAGATCTACAACTTTTGTATCTATGCTTTCTATACATAATCTTAAAATTTTTGGTTTTTCATTTTATCTTTTACAAAAGTAAATAACATTTTTTTTTAACAAAATTTGGTGAAAACGTACCCTTATTTGTTCTAAATATACCATAGTTTTTTTCATCTAAAATGTTTATTTTTTCGTTTTTTAAATTTAATATTAAAAAAGTACCCTTATTTTTAATTCAATAATGACAAAAAAATAGAATCTAAATTTCTTTGCATGTTCTAAGAACATTTATCATTGTAGTGTATAGTTTTTGCACCATTAAAAGGTAAATATTTTAATAAACAAAACGACATTTGACTTTTTGGAAAATGCCGATATTTTGACACGTAAATTTTCGATTTAAAGTAAGGGTACTTTTTTATTATTAAATCAAAATAAAGCGAAAAATAAATAATATTTTAACACAAAAAAATTAGGTGTATTTGGGACATGCAAAGGTACGTTTTCACCAACGGAGGTAATTACACAAGTGCATCAAAATTATCGATAATTTTGCTTGAAAGCGTATCATAGTATACTCCTTCGGAGTCCGGCTCGCCAAAATGTGAAAATAAACGAGAATAGTTTTAAAAGGCAATACACTTGAAAGCTAAATTATCTAATTCTTTTAATGCACGTGTGTAATTTAGGGAGAAAATTACTCAAAGAAAGTAAAACCCTTAAATGAAGGAATAATAATTTTAGTTTAATAATAACTTCTTAAATTGACTCTACAGATTCAGTGCCAAAACGAGATATTTTTATACAAAAATGTTTGCAGAATCTATGAAATGCCAAACTGACATATTAAAGAAACAAAGCTGTTGTTAGGATGTGGTTGTCAAATTCAGCAATTAAAAACGTGACAGTGCAATTTTTGATTTCTACTATGCAATTATCACTGCAATCAAGCAATAATTGTCGAGTAGACAAATGGGTGAGTGTAATTTTCACATAATTAAGGTTATGTTAAAAAGCTAAATATAAAAGTTGTACATCTTAACATTGCCTTTTAATTTTTTTTCATAAAACTTGTTGTTTGGCGGGAAATCTAGAAAAACCGTATTTCATACTTTAACCCCCTTCCCGATCTCAAATCGCCTGGAATTTTTTTCCTATAAATTTTGTTATGTTTCCTACCTTTTTTAATGGGTTTCATCCTACTATATTTTTTTACTTTTAACTTATTTTAAAGGCACCGGTCTATAATTGACAAAGAACCATATAGTTCGCCATGACTTCTATGTCAAAATTAAAAAAATGTTATTATAATGTTTGATACGAAATACCTCTACAGAATAATCGAAATATTTTAGAAGGTTTTTTAAAACAGATTAACTCTAATAAAATACATAATATACAGGATGCCCAGAAGCTTTACGACAAACTAAAAGGGTTTCTTTAAGGGTTTTCATTACGAAAGAGAAAAAATATAATTTAAAAATACCTCCTAAACGTCATAATTTTAAACTACATGGTCAAAAGTATTAAAAAATATATTTTTTTTTATTTAATAATAACTTTTTACAATTTCAGATTTTTTGACAAATTTGGGAGACGAAATAGTTTAAAATGTTACAAAATGTAAAAACAATCTTTAAAATGAAATATTTAATAAAGGTGTGACTCACATCTAAAATTTTAGGATGAATCACCCCTCGCCAAAAAGACGTTGTTGAAATCTAATTCTAAAGATCGTATACCCTTTATCATATGATTTAAGTTAAAAGTAGCTTGCTGTTACAGGTAATTTAATATTACACATTAAAAAAATAAAAATGATAATTTAGACAAGCCGTCATATCAACGAAAATAATAGCAGAGACTCGGCAGTTGAAATGAAAGTCAGAAGAACTTTAATTTCACGGGCGTATATAAAGGGGTTTTAAGGCATTTTAACCCCCCTTAGCTTGAGTAAGAGGGAAAATTTTTATGGAAAGTCGTTTATTTGTAATGTCTTGCGCATGGTAACTTGAACCCCCACCCCCTTATTAAAGGAGAAGGAGGAATGAGAACAATGTGTTTGTGAAAATGCGGAACTTTTTTCTTTGCTTTTTAAAAATATTTTTAAATACGAAAAAAGAGGGCAATGTACTGGAGGCCTGTAAATAAAACGATTTGGTAAGCGATTTTTTTTTCCATTTAAAAAATATTGAAATACGAATAAAGAAGAAAACGTATAGAGCCTTTAAATGGAATTATTTTGGTATGCAAGGACCCTTTTTTTGGCACTTAACACCCTTTCCTACTCCATAAAAACCTATATAAACCTCCTAAAATTAAAGTATTACTCGGCCCGCCTTTTTATTTCAAATTTTGGTGGTGAGTCTCACCCGTGCCGACGGTTGCAGTTCAGGAAGTAAGAGTGAAAAAAATTAAAAATTTACGGGTTCTAGCGCTTTTCCCTAAATAATCTGGAGTGTCCAAAATAAGCACTTTTTGTTTTTAAACGGCCACCCTTTATATCAAATAAAAAAGGGTAAAAAAGTAATTTTTTTACACTTGACAGAAACTTAAAAAAATATATTTTGAGATTTGCAGTAGAGTACCAGGCAACAATGGTGGGGATTTAAATTTTTTTGCATTTGAAAAAATGTTCTATAATATATAGAAAGTATACTAAATATTAAAGAAAGAAAACGTTTATCTGTGTTTAGGTATTCTACCAATGTAAAATTTCCAGGTTTTAAATTTTATACTGAGCATGTATTTTAAGGCATTATTATTTTTGTTTTTTGGATTTAATAAAACTTCAGAACAAAGAAATTAATATTAAAAAGGTTAGTACGTACCTGAGATAAAGCAATAACAAAAACAGTAAGTAATAACACTTTCATTTTATCCACGAATTGAAGCTTATTTTAACCAAACCAATTAACAACTATATGCCTCTGCTAAATGTTTTCATTTTTATACGTAGATCCTAATTAAATAATAAACCAGTTACTCAAAAAGTAGATTGGTATATTACTAAATTTACCTGATATGAACAATATGTCACCTTAATTTACATAACACATCAAATTTGCAATGAAGTTAATTTTACCTTTACGAAAACAACATCACCTAAATTAGGGTCCGCGCGTTTAGTAAAGAGGCCACCGATGTCATCATTTTCTGCGCAAAATCTCCTCTCATCCCGTATTTAAAATGTTATTAATTTTTTAAAAATAAATCTTTAAAATGTCTACTTCCTAGGTAACGATACCAAGCCCTCAAAACCGCGATTGAGAAAGAGTTACAGAAGATTTCGCGTAGATGATGATGACGTCGGTGGCCTCTTTACTAAACGCGCTGACTTTACAAAAAAACTTAAGTAGCAAAAGATGCTAATTTAATTTTAAAGTGTGAAGTACTTTTATTAATCTTAAAACATATTTTTTCACACTTTCCCATACTTAACGTTTTAAAGCCAGCAATAGAGTATGTAAGTATATTAGATTACATAGATCTTTTATCATAATGCAAAAAGAACGTTAGTCCACCAGAAAAAAAATCCTAAATAATTTTATTTACATACAGGGTGAGTTTTTTTCGATGTTTAGTACAGAGTTCTCAGAAACTGCTGCAACTACAAAGATGGTTAAATGGGGAAAGAATTGTATTTTTAGAGCCAAGTTTAAATCACTTTTTGTTTTGTCTAAAAAAATCATGGGTTGCTAGATATTTGAAAAAAAACGTTTTTTCAAAAATATGGTTTTCTTTATAACTCAGATAATATTCCGAATGAATAAAAAGTGAAAATAGGAAACTTAATTAATAATTATCTTTTTAATAGCAAGGTGTAATTCGATATTTAATGTAATAGTCTGTTTTTGAGCTACGACATAAACCTTTTTTTTGAATAGAAACCATAGTTGACTGTGACATTTTTAAAACGGCCTTTTTATAAGGTTTTCAACAATGTATAGCCAAATATTTTTAAATAAAAAAATAACGTGGTTTTAATCATAAAACATAAGTTTACTTTTTTTGACAGAGTTTCCAGTGATTATTTTAACTTCAATATGCAAAAACTTATTAATTTAATTAAATAATTAAAAATTATTTAATTAAATTAATAGATTTAAAACATTTATAGTACTGGATAAGATCAAAAAAAAATTGTCAATTAAACTAGTTCACTTATGGTAGGTTTACATCTGACATTTATTGCATGATATTTATGTCAAATAGAAATGTAAACTATTAAAACATTCTATCGTATTTTTGACCGTTTACATTGGCCAGTATTGTCTGTCTGACATAAATATCATGCAATAAATGTCACATGTAAACCTACCATTAGGGCTACATAACATTAAAAACAAAATTAAAATTAATTATGCCCAAAACTACGTTATTTTTTTATTTAAATTATATTTTAGTATACATTGTTAAAAAGCTTATAAAAAGGTATTTTTAAAAATGTCATAGCCGACCATTGTTTTTATTTTAAAAATGCAAGTTTATATCGTAGCTTTAAACAAACTACTACATTAAATACCGAATTACATTTTTCCATTAAGAAGATAATTATGTACAAGTTTTTTATTTACAGTTTTTTTCTATTCAAAATATTTACTGAGTTATAGAGGAAAACAATTAAAAAAAAAGTTTTTTCAAAATATCTAATAAGCCATGATTTGGTTTTGAAGTAACAAAAAGTGATTTAAACTAGGGCTGGCAACCGAAACCGTTTTTTTTGGATAATCGGACCAAAATCGAAAAGCGGTTCTTAAATTTCGATAATTAGAATATCAATTAATAGGTTTTAGGGGGCGGTAAAATTTGTATAAATTGTGGATTTACATTTAGTACGTAGAATTGAAAGAAATGAAAGTGAGGACCTTTTATGTTTAGCCAACTCTAAATGTTTAGGGAAAAATAAAGCAACAACAAAGTGGTACCGATGCGTCACCATATTTACATGCCGGACAAATAATTGTCTAATCTCTAGCTGTTAGTGTTCTACATGTGTTAAACCACTGCTTTCTGCGCACTGCCCCTAAATCTTTGAATTAGGCTGATCGTTATGACACTAAAGCCAACTTTAAAAAATTTAAAACAAAAACTAAACCTTATAACACCAAGGTGAATACACCTAAAATATCATAAATCTTCTTTAGGGTATACTCCAATAAACTGGCAAAAGCAATGGGTTTATTCACGATTTTAGATTGTAAAGCAATTTCATGACTATAAAAAAACTAAGTGCACTACAACTTAACTACTAAACTACTTGGGAATGCTCTTGACTTGTAAATATCTTTTCTCTAACAAAACTCTTACCAAAGGCATTACTGAATAACCAAATTCAAAAAAGTTCATTTTAATTAGCCCCATATATTTCAAGATAAAACTCTTAGGCTTGGTGGGTAGAAAACGTGGAAATTATTTAAAATAAATTACATTATTGAAAACATTTTTATTTTTTAGTGGTACAAAAACGTATTCAAATATGCCTTTCCTTTTAACCGCTAACCTAAAACTTTTAATAGTTTTTAAACGGATTTACTTAACTTGACCTGTTTATTTATTTGTTATTTGGTTCAAATCTAGTAATTGAAATTTGACAGTCTTCCTGACGACCGATCGATCCGAAATTTGCTACACTTCCTTAATCTTAATGACAATACAATAGAACCTATTTTTTATGATTGTGAATCCAACATGGCCGCCGACACAAAATGGCAAATTACATATTACTTCACTACAACCTTAATATGGGTATAAAAATAAAGGGCTTGATTGGTAGAATAGAACCCACTATTACAAAATTTAAATTCAAAATGGCCGCCGCCATAAAATGGCGGCTTACATTTGTTTTTCACAACTACCTCAATATGGGCATCAAATAAAAGGGCTTGTTTGGTAGAATAAAACTGACTTTGAAAAAATTAAAATCCATGATGGCGGCCGCCACAAAATGGCGGAATAAATATATTTTCCACAACTACCTTAATATGGGTATCAAATGAAAGGACTTGATTGGTAGAATCCACTATGAAAAAATTAAAATCCAAGATGGTGGTCACCACAAAATGGCGGATTACATATTTTTCCAAAACTTCCTCAATATGGATATCAAATGAAAGGGCTTGATTGATAGAATAGAGATTACTATAAAAATATTACAATCCAAAATGGCTGTCGCCACAAAATGGCGGTTTACCTATTTTTCCAACAACTACCTCAATATTTAATCGTTGCTTAGTTCTGGTTAGTTATATTAAGGCATAAAATAAACTTAATAGAATGAAAAGTATTAACTAAGTACAATTCTAAAAACTTGAAAATAAATTATGTAATTTTTTTTTATGTTAAACGGTTTTATTATAATTAAACTGATGAAGGTTATATACTAAAAGCTAAAAAATAGTTAACCTAGCTACCAGATCGTACTAATCTTCTCCTAAATCTGGGGTATTAATCAGACAAATAATAAAATCGTTGGGCACGTGAAATGTCTATTATAATATCTGATCAATACTTCAGATTGAGGAAAAGATTGGTACGCTCTGGTAGCAAGGATTTATTAAATTATTTTTTAGCATTTTATCAGTTTAATTGTAATAAAACCGTTTAACATAAAAACTTTTTTAAAATAATTTATTAAATCTATGCTTTCAATATATCAGACGATCCTTATTGCAATACGTTTTCCTTTACGACACATCTTTTATAACGTGTTTTATCCTCTATGACAAATACGAAGGCGAAAGAGATACCCGCACCACTTTAAATTTATGTTGTAAAATATATACCTAAAGATTTATTTTTATAAATTATTTTAATTTCGCAGGTAATATAAACATTAAACATGGGCGCCAGCAGGAGGTGAAAAATCTTTTGAAGACCAAAGAAGACTTTATTTTTACACAGAGTCTTTCTAATATAGGGTCGCGACATAGAGCCATATTGGTTTGACGTGTGTTGACGTCACAGTGACCACTTTTCGGCCATGTTCCTCAGTGCCGGATGTTTATTGACAAAACAAATTTTCATTGCGTTATTTTTAAAACAAAAACCGAGAATTAAAATAAAGCCGTGCACTAATGTACATATATACAGTGCTTGTCTAAAGGGCTAAGGGGGGTCTTGTGGCACATTAATTTAAAGCTCCTGAGGAGTACTTTATAACCCCGAATATAAAGTAAATACCTTTACCTACTACAAAATGGCGGTACTTTGAAAATTACCTAAATACCTTATTTAGACGGCCGTGTTTTTGAATCCAATTTACTTAGATACACTTAATATGGTATTTTCTTAAAGCTCTTTTAATGTTTGATTTAATGGTAGTACTAATTGGTAATACTATACAGTGTAGGACAAAAAGTATAAATTTATTTAATGACGCACCCTGTATCACCATTAAAAAATATCTTAAAGACCTTTAAGAAAAGATATCTACCTTTATTAACATGACCATCCAAATCAGGTAATTTTTAAAGTGCCGCCATTTTTTGGGAGGTAAAGTTATTCAATTTATATACTGGGGTTATAAAGAACTTGTCAGGGGCTTTAAAATGGAGTGCCACAAGACATCCTTTCCATTTAATTTTTCTTCTTTCTTCTCGCCTAGCTGTCAGTTTGACATTTATATCTGTAAGTTCCTGTCTACATTTGCTCTATGTTGTTTTACTAAAGTCCTTAAATTTTCATGAAAATATACCAGACAATTCAAAAGTTACTAGGGGGTCTTGACTTTAGACAGACACTGTACAAAAAATACCAAAAGTTAAAATCGGGTAAAATTTGACGTAAAGTCGCTTACGATTTTTTGTTAAAAACCAATCGGTATTTTAAAAATATACCCTTTATTTACACAAAAATAAAAGTGGCTAGAGAAAAAAGAAATCTTAATATATAAAAAATAAATTGAATAAAGAACTTATGATATGTCCTAATGACGTTGTTTGTTTCGGAAAAGTTTCGAGTTGTAAGATAGTCAAAAGACCCCATAAATTGATGTCATATGCAAATTTAAGTGGATCTTTGTTTGTGTCTGGTAAACTCGATAATAAATATATCTGGTGAATTATGGCAATTTCCAGAATAGGTCAATTATCTAATTGAAGTTTATATATAAAATAATAAATTCAGGTTCACCGTTGACATTAACAGTTAGCAGTGATATAGTTAAGTTCACGTCAGCTACAGTCCGGCAAAGAAATGAAGGTTTTATTGGTTGCTATTTTTGTGGTTGCAGTTGCACAGGTACGTTTATGGTTTTGTATTATCTGTCTTTATTTATATTGAGTTAAAAAAATTACGTACTTTTTTAAAGTAAAAAATTAAATGTCATATCTTTGTCATACAGTGACCGGCAAAAGTTCGCAACAAATGGGAATTTTTTTTGCGATCGTTTCTGCATGTTCGATAACCGAAAAATCCATTTTGAAATATGTCATGTGAACAGCAGTATGGCGAAACATTTAATAAACGATTATAAATTCATAAAAAGTGGGCTTAGGTCACAAAATATCGAAAAAACTTTAAAAGTAAAAAGTGCTTAGAATTTAATCCTAGCCTTGAATACAAAATTTAAAGATTATTTAAAAAAAAAAGTGAATTAGCCGTTTTATAGATTTTTTTAAACAATGTTTAAATGTACTATTTTATTCACCAAACTAAAATAAATCCATAATTTTTAAGTTTATGCAGAAAATGTGAAAACTCGTCTACAATTATGAGTATAAAATAATTAGGATCAATAAATTTTACCATTTCTGAACATTTTAACGTTTTTAGTTTGGTTAAATTTTGGAAGAATTTTTAAAAATTAACCATTGCAATACCGGGTGTACTGGCGAAAACCTATTTTTAAATTATTTGTCTTAGTTCAAAAAACAAAAAATATGTTTTATTTTGAGTTTTGACTTTTTGAACCAATAAACTTTGTGTTCGGGGCTAGAATTTAATTCGAGGCACTTTTTACTTTTAGAGTTTTTTCCATATTTCCTCATCTAACCCCTTTTTCGTGATTCATCTTGGTTATTTTCAAATTTCCCGCCATCCCGCGGTTCACATATATGTCAAAATAAATTTTTAGGTTATCTGACATGCAGAGGCGATCATCAGAATAAAAATCAAAATTTGTTGCGAACTTTTGCCGATCACTGTACAGGGTGGCTCGAATTCGACAGTCATCATTGGGATTTCGGAAACCGTAAGAGATACAGGATCGGTTATATGAAGGCAAAGTTGCGCAATTTGATGCTCAATAAAATGCCGTTTTGCGTTTTAAAAAATTCCGAGTACTTCCGAAGATATTCGAAAAAAACCGGAATTTTCAATTTTGGTTTCTATTGTTTCCTGGCTATATTTGTTAAGATAATTTAAAATAAAAAACACGTCTTTATGGCCACTTTTTCTGCTCTATAATTCAGTGTGATTAAATATTGAATCTGACGTTTCGGCTTCTGGCGACCATCATCAACTTAATTTTTTTAAATACGGACCTGATATTTTTTTCAATTTAATTAAATCCTTTCATCACTCTTAAAACACTATATATTGCCACTTTGATATTTGCCGACGTTTCGTTCAGAAAATTTCATCACCAGAATATTGCATATTTATTTAACCATAATACGGCCCTGAACTACATTTTTAGGTAAGAAGGTAAAAAAAAGAATAAACTTATTACATATTCGTAAGCGGAAATAACTTTATTAACCGAAAATTTCATGAATATTAGACATAAGAAACAAAAAGGTAGACAACAAATCAGCTTACATAAACAATTTGTAATACTATCTTGATGCCCATATTAAAAATAAACATAATTTAATCACTATTATAAGTGTTCAAAGAGATAACCTTTCGCCTCGATGCATTTTCTTGCTTTGCTTTGTATTTTTAATACGGCTCGATTAATTGTTCTCGCAGGAATGGCAGCGACTTCCCTTATCAAATTTTGTCGTAGTACTTAAAGGTCGTGAGGTGCATTTTTAAATAAACGGTTCTTAAGATATTCCCAAAGGAAATAATCTAGGGGACTAAGATCTGGGCTCCTAGCGGGACATCTTGCAAAACCATTTATTAGGAAATATATGGTAAAGGAATTGAGCTACTTCCTTTCCATTGTGGGCAGGAGCTCCGTCTTGCTGCCACCATATTTCTTGAAATACTGCCAAAGGTTGATTATCTAGGGCGTCTAAGACATCATTCCTAATCAAATTTAGATATCGTTCGGAAGTTAAGGTCCCTTCGTAAACAAAAGGTCCAATAATTTTGTACCTCCACATAACAATCCATACATTAAATGAAGTTCTTCCTTGAATTCGTACCTGCTGGTTAGTTTCTGTTAATAAATTCTGTTAGATATCAATGAGTTGCAATAAAACATTATGAATGTATGTAATAAGTTTATTCTTTTTTTTACCTTTTTACCTAAAAATGTAGTTCAGGGCCGTATTATGGTTAAATAAATATGCAATATTCTGGTGATGGAATTTTCTGTACGAAATGTCGGCAAATATCAAAGTGGCCATATATAGTGTTTTAAGAGTGATGAAAGGATTTAATTTAATTGAAAAAAATGTCAGGTCCGTATTTAAAAAAATTAAGTTGATGATGGTCGCCAGAAGCCGAAACGTCAGATTAAATATTTAATCACACTGAATTATAGAGCCAAAAAAGTGGCCGTGAAAACGTGTTTTTCATTTTAAGTTATCTTAACAAATATAGCCAGGAAACAATAGAAACGAAAATTAAAAATTCCGGTTTTTTCGAATGTCTTCGGAAGTACTCGGAATTTTTAAAACGCAAAACGGCATTTTGTTGAGCATCAAATTGCGCAACTTTGCTTCCATTTAACCGATCCTGCATCTCTTACGGTTTCCGTAATCCCAATGATGAGCGTCGAATTCGAGCCACCCTGTATGTACATATAACACATTTTTTAAGTGATTTTTTTTTATGTTAAAACATTAGGAATCCATTTAGATTTAAATAAACTACATATATGCATAATAGAAAATAGCATGCTATAAACGTTATTTTAAATAAACTCACTTTTATACATGTCATTAAAAATACATTGGGAGTATGCTTGAAAATAATTTATTTAAATGTTAAACATTATTAGAAGGATAATTACTTTCCATACAGTGGCAGTAAAATTACTATAAAAAATTACCTAGTGATATTGATTTAAAAAAAATACCTTTTACTACCAGGGGCGGACCAAAGGTTATTTTTTTTTAACTTTATACTGAGACTCGTGTTTCTGACAAAATAATAAACGTTACTAAGTTTTGTGCAACTTTTCTATGTTTTTAAATAAACAATTACAATTTTTTTGTTGCTTAATATTTTTACCTAGCTAAAAGTTTTCCAAAAAAAACAAGTTAAATTGCTACAGGGGATATATCATTAGCAATTATTTAACAACAACAACAAATACCTAATGAAATAACGTATACAGAATCAGCCAGTCAATTATGTAAATAGGCAATGCGTAGAAAAGAAATACGCGCGAATACCAGCATGTAAACATTTCGGATTAGGTGACTAATAGTGCTTGTTTTGTTAATGCATTACTGGCCGATATACCTTTTAAAATAACTAATACGATACATCTAGTATAACAAATTTTACAAAAATAACCCATATAACATTTTTTGCCGGCGTTGTACATTTAATTTACTGGCATTGCCAACACTCTTTAATGGCAAGGCATTGGCAAAAAGGTATCAAAAAGACGCGAAAGTGGGCAATTGGCCGTTATTAGGCCACGTGTTGCAGATAATGTAATGGCATCCGTCATTAATAAGTTATTGGCAAAAAATGCATTTAAGATTATGGCATCGATCATTAATAAGTTATTGGCAAAAAGATAGCAAAAAGACACGAAAGTGGGCAAATGCAGATACTCCCAAGCAGCAAGCTGACCGTCTTATTGACGAAAATTGAAAAAGCTAAAATGATGCGATATTTTATTTGAAAATTAAAATAGGAAAAAACTCCTTACTGCATACAATTTCCTAGCAATGCAAAGTACCATCTCTCGGAAAACTGTCCAACTTGGAGATGCAGATTTTTACACTAGCCGAAGATATTTCTTTCAAAGCTAAATGCAGATCACCTACCGCAGACCGCTCTCGAATTATTTTTGTCTAATGGGTACGGTTTAGACGATAAAAAGCGAAGATATTGCAGAAACGTAGTAGTTTATTGTCCATTACGCCATCTATTGGTATGTCAAAAAAACTATTAAATATATATAATATTTTTTATTAACACATCTTTAAAACTTTTAATAAGGTTTTAAACAAAATGTTTACAGCTCCTAACAGTCTACTTGAATATCTTGCCTTCTCGACTAGCCATCACCAATTAATCACACAACACACACTTATTAGGTAATGAATACATTTAATTATGTCTATTAAAAAACTCTTTTCTTTAAAAAGAAACTAAAAAGCTAGAAAACCACGTAGAAAACAAATGCACAAAGCGGCCACCTTCGGTCAAAATTAACGTAGCTAATTTTACCATCATTTTATTTTTATTCGCTCCAAAATACAGAATAAACATTTTGTTTGACCTAATTTTTATTTATATGATTTTTAACAATAAAATATTATGAAAAGGCCATTTTCTTTAAATTAGGTAAAAAACATAAAATAATGTTGTTTAGCTGCGACTATAAATAAAACAGATCAAAAAAATTGCTTTAATGTTAGTTAAATACCAATGTTAATGGTTTAAAAAGTATGAATATGCGTTAAAGGTTTGCCTTCAAAAATCCAATATTTATTTGCCTGCAACAAAAACGCGTGTTTTATTTAATCAGGATTGGTATGCTTGCCGGTAATTCGCCTGCATGTAAAATTTCTTGGCAATTAAGTGTTTTCTTAGAGTTGACTTTTTAATGTGTATAAGATGTTGGCATAATATTGCCACCAATTGCCAATGCTTTACCATCAATGCCAATATGAAAAATGTACATTGCCGGCAAATAGTGTTTGCTGGGAAGTGTATTCGAAAGTTTTTTGACCAATGTTTACACATTTTTTTATATCTAAAATTTGCTTATAAATAAGCCCTTAGTTTTTTTTACTGCAATAAAAAACACCCTGTATACCAGAGAGATTAAAAGGGGAACACTTTGGTAAAAAAATATTTTGGAATTTTCAAAAAAGTTAATTTTTCGGTTTGACCCATTCCCCCTTCAGAGAAAATCAAAAATAAATCCTCCATTAGTATTATTCGGCTAAATTTCGCTATTATCAAATTGTGTCAGTCATGTACGAGGTTTGGCCAAAAATGTAATTTTTCTCTTATGAGTAAAGTACTTGTATTTTTGCTAATATCCCAAATTGTTATAAAGAAAAATATTTAGAATTAAAAATTACTTCCAAATATGCAATTTTGTTCAGTTCCAAAAAAAAAATGATTTTTTCAGCCATAATAGTAAAAATGTAGGTTTGTTCATTTGTGCACTATATTTTACAATTACAAATGTTATAGGACAGTTTTGAATAAACTTTTTCATTTAATTGTAAAAAAAAAAATTGCATATGTGGAAGTAATTTTTAATTCTGAACATCTTTTCTTTATAACAATTTTCAATATTAGCAAAAATACAGGTACTTTACTCTTGAGCAAAATTACATTTTTGGCCAAACCTCGTACATGAGTGGAGACAATTGAAAATTTGATGATTGCATTTTAGGTTTAGGGCCATGCAGATTTCCTTATAACCTTTTTTTTGTAGAATAAGCTCAGAAATAAGACTTTAAATTTTTTACTGTAATCAGGAACCACCCTGTAGTTTTTTTCAATTGTTCTTTTTACAAATACAACAATATAATAATAAAAAATATCCAGTAAACACAAAATAGGACTGATTTTCTAAAAGTATTTTTTGTTTCAAACTTAAGTTCTTTTTACACAGATATTTTTAAAGAATAATGGACTTAAATTATGTCTTTTTCTTTAAATAGGTTAAATCATTGACTGATAAACAAAAGGAACTTCTAGCTCAACACTACAAACAGTGTCTTGAACAATCAAAGGTAGATCAAGCCATTCTCCAAAAGGCACGAACTGGAGATTTTGCTAATGACCCCAAACTGAAGGACCATATTCTTTGTATCACCCAAAAGATTGGTTTCCAAAATGAAGCTGGAGAACTTCAAAAACCCGTTATAGAGAAAAAACTGAAGGAGGCTCTTAAGGGAGACGAAGCCAAAACAAAACAACTCATAGAAGACTGTGCCATTGCTGACACTGATCCCAAAATCCAGGCATTCAATGCTTTCAAATGTGTTTATCAAAAGGCAAACATTAATTTGCTTTGATTTTTATTTTTATAATTTTAACTTGTAAAATTTTAAGGCTGATGTAATATATAAAACTTTTATGTCACAGTTACAAGTAAAATAAATTATTTTATGTTCTTTTGTTTTTATTAATTTTCCTTATACCGTAAGTTTAAATTATATTAAAAATATTACCAAAATGGTAGCTCAGTTGTAGCTACTTAACGTTTATTCGCTTGGGAATTGGGTCGCCATCAACGACGTATGGACCCAGCGATTCATTCATAATTTTATGATAAACACTAAGCCAACAATCCTTATAGGCAAAGGGGGTGAGGCAAGCGAGAAATAAAAATGGCGGACTTACTTTTTGACCTTGATCGATAGTATGCACCCAACAACGTTGGTCTCTATTTACCTGTGGAAAGTGAGGTGCGGAAATGAATAGTCTACCCTTCTACAAACAAAGTACTGTCCACCCATATTGTTTTTAAAAACACTTTCTAATCACCAACAAACACCAGAAAATACACAAAAAAATGCATTATAAGCTTTATTTTATCACTTTTGGCTTTCCAAATTGTCAAATGACAGAAACCAACAGAAATGACAAAGCAAAGGGGGCCTCACACACAAGCGTTTAGGAAAAGTTCGTTCATGTTTTATTTACGATGGAGTAAAAATCCCTGGGCGGCGTTGCCGGGATTAACAAATACTCACGTATTTTCATAATTTTGCTTTTTTTTTAATATAATAACTTATAATATTTGAACATATTTTTTTATTATGATATCTAAAAATATATCTATTGTTCATTTAAAAAGTTATATTACAAAATTCTTTGATATAGAGGCTTATCCAACAACTACTTGTGCTTAGTAAGTTTAGAGTGGAAAAATTAAATTTGACAAACCGCATTTTAGCGCTTTTACTGTGAAGTATTGATGACAACAGCCCAAACATAAACAATCCTGATCCATACGTCGTTGGTCGCCATCATCCGTACTCGGCGCAGGGTATACGCCGAACTGTGGAAAAAGTTGAAAAAGTGAGTGTAAAGGTAAACTTAGTTCACGATCACACATTTCCACAGTGCTGCGTATAAACTGCGCAGTGTACCGATGATGGCGATTAAATTGTCGAGTGAATAAACGTTTAGCAGCCACAAGACGCTGCATCATAAAACTGCACACTATACTAAATATAGTAACTCCAAAAATTTTAAAAATGTGGATTAGAAAGCAAGAAATATCTATTCGAAAAACTGTGATAGTTTGAATGGCCCTTTATATCGAGGGATCGGAGCTTCGATCACCGAAGTTAAGCAACGTGAAGCGTAAAGAATAATAACGGGTCAACTAACAGGTCATTGCAGACTAAATAAACACCTGGAAATCATGGGCCTAGGGCTGGCGGAAGAAAACCTATGTATGTTCTGCCAGGAGGGGGAAGAAACCGCAGAACACTACTGTGAAGCACTTGGTCGTCTGCGGTTTGCAAGGCTGGGTGAAGAAAAACCTAAGGAGGCAAGATATACCAAAGAGCCGGTTTCAAGCTTGTGGAGTGTGATATAACAGACCGGCTTGAATAGCGTGCTCTAACCTATGAACGGAGGACACACAATTAACCTGAGCAAGCTGCAGTGTTAGAGAATATGTAATCCACCTCCTAATCTAATCTAATCTAACGTGAAGCTCGGTCATAACTTGGATGGGTGACCGCCGGCTGTACACGGTGCTCTGCTTGAGGATCAGCGGACGGACCGAGGAGCGACCAACCCAGTTATGAAATGAATATAGTGTTTGAATAAGGAGTAGGGTCAAGGGACAATAAGTCTCTAGGGCTGATGCACCTAGGGGATTGGTGGTCGGACCTAGGTGGAAGACCCGAAAGGGAAAAAAATTCCTGCAACAAACCTAAAGTTAGGAGTTAGCTAACAAAATTTAAATCTATATGTAAAATACGATTTAATTAAGTAATAGTAATTTATGTGCTACATACTATATTTTTTTACGCCCGTATAAAAATTTCTCAAAATACCATTTAATACATGTGCTATAAAAATATAAACTTAATATGTTTAACTTTTGCAGCACAGTCATTATATTGCAACAAAAAATCATAGCCTCCCTATTTTTAAAAGACAATTATCCTCTTCATAACTATGTATTTATTATTTAATTTTAGAAAATTGTGTGTACTTACTTTTTGTAGAATTACTAAAAAAGTATGAATTCCTTTTCAGTTTCCTAGTCAGCCAAATTCATTATTACTAATAATTTTCAATAATTTTTAATATATTTATTTGCAAACTGTCAAATGTTAAAACTAGTGACACATGAACTAGTAGAAGAAATAATGACGAAATCAAAGGTAACTTGATCGTTTGGTTCAGTTGATGTCGCGTATACTGTTACAATGCATAAATTGATATTTAAGTTCATTGTAGTAGGCATTGAAACAAAACACTAATTTAAAGTGTGAAAAAAGCTTTGAAATGTTAAAAAAGTTATTTTTTCAACACTTTAAGGAGTGTACTAGAATAAAAGTACTTTAACTTCATGTTAACGGTTAAAAAGAAGACAGAATTTTTCAACGGTCGTGGAAAAAATATTTATAGGCGTAAAATATCCTGTCCAAAAAACAAAGTTGCAGTTAAAGACAGTAATGCACCCAAAAGTAATCTTTTTAAAAAGGCAGCTTGCCATTTTATTTTTTTTTAGATATTTTAGGTTTTAGTTTTTGTGACTATAATCTACGTAAAAAAATATAGGTTGTGCAGGACCCAAGATTCTTTTCTTTTATTTTTTTCTGTCTGTTTTATACAGTTAAGAGATAGTTCGACGAAAGGATAATTCATTTTCATTTGGTAAATTTACTTTTTGCTAAAATTAAACGGTTAAAAAGAAAAATTAAGCGCTGTGTCTTTGGCAGACCAGCATTAATTAATCTGTTAGATGTTAAACGGCTAATATACGGGTAGAAATAAAGGATTTGTTAAAAACAAACTAGAAACAGTTTAATAGACAAAGGATGCAAATTTTTTTATTATTACTATGTTATGTACATGTGGCGCCTTTTCATTACCCTTGCAGAGTATAGCGAAAACTAAAGGACATATAACAAATCTTAATTTTAATTTAATGGTGAAAGTAAATCATGGCTAACTTGGTTCGATTTAGAGATACAGAGTGTTTTTCAAATTTTGTCAATTTGACCAGGCACTAGTAAATTTCTTAATATTAGAAATAACACAAAAATGTAAACAAAAAGTTTTACAGATTTTTACGTAGAATTCAGTTGCGTACCTATATTTTTTCATTAACTTTTAATATAATGTTATACACAAAATTGTTTATTTTTCTAATGATACATTTTAACTGGTAATAAAATATACAGGGTGTTCCATTTAAACAAACCCAACTTTGTGTTATAATTTTAAATTAAAAGTCAATGAAAAACATATAGGTACGCCACTGAATTCTACGTAAAAATCCCTAAAACTTTTGTAGTTACGTTTTTTTTATCTCTAATGTTAAAAATTTAAAAAACACTCTGTATCTTAAAAACAAATTAAGTTATCAGATTTGTTCTGGTTAGTTCTTTTAGTTTTCGCTATACTTTGCAAATTAAACGAAAAGGCTCCACCCTGTACATAGTCACTTAAACTTTAATTTAGGTAATGGAAAGAAAGAATATTTCAAGAAATACATTGGCTATATTCCCAAAGCAAAACATTGTTGAACTTATAAATTTCTAAATGGATTTTTATTATTTCCATTGTTATTTTTTTATAATTTTGATCTGGATTTTTTCTTTAATGAACAAGGCCCAGGAAGGATAGGTCTAACTGTTGATAACACTGTTAACACCTAAAGAAAAATGTGCAGGATTCGTATTTTATTAAAAGAAATATTTTTAGGGCTTTCTTTGATGCATGTTACCAATTACTACCTTCTATCGTACTAAATGGTGTTTTTTTATATTTTTACAATTTTTGTCCGTGGTTTTAAAGATCTTTGTGCAGGCTATTTTTTCTCTTACCTTTTTCGTAGTAAAAAATAAATTGTTTCTGTAATTCTCTTTAGGAGGGTTCAAGAAAATCTCGTTTCGTAGAGGTGTTTTTTTATGTATTGTCATATTTATTTAAAGCCCAGCAATACAAATAAAAAATAGACTAATAGTTAGATATGATTTTTTACGACTTTTTATAAATTCTGTCCTAAAACGTGACTAGACTTTAAAAACAAAAAAATCGTCTTATTTTAAAATTTTATTTTTTATTAAGTATCCTCGTACAAAAACCTACCGCATTCGCCATAGTCAAAGTGTTTTCAAGATAGAGACAAATATTTAATTTTACGTTAACCAACAAAAACTATTTCCTTTTTTTGTTGTTATCTGATGCTCGTGAAAAAATTATTATTTTTAAAAATAATTGTATTAATTGGTAATGCTTTCACATCATAAGTACATAAATACTGGAGTGCCTCAGGGCTTAGTACTGGTACCAATATTGTGTTTTCTTTAAATCAACGACCTTTTCTCGTTCACAACTAATTCCATTTATACACACAACACCAAAGTCTTGGACCCCCTGTATATCTTCGTTATAAAGAATCCCACATGTTTTTTAGTATCAGATAAAAATATTCTTTTATTTACGAAATAAAAAGGATCACATACTTATTTGGAGATAATAGTTTTTGTGGTTTTTGCGAAGATTTGAAATTGTTTAGTTACTTTTATTTAGTTTATTTGCATTTTTAAATACGCAAAATTAACATTGGTTTTAACTGAAAATGCCAGGACGTGAAATTTCTGTTTATAACAGAGCAAGAAAATTGCTCAGCATGAATCTGGATTTTCCAATCAGCATATTTCAGCAAGTTTAAATATTTCGAGATCTTCTGTGTCGAATCATCAACAGGTATCAAGAAACTGGAAATGTGGAAAGATTGCCTCGTAGTGAACGGCCACGTGCTTTTACCGAAAGGAAGGGCAGATATGTTATCTAATTTACCCGCCAAAATCGAAACGCAACGGCCTCAGCCGTTAGAGATCATTTTCAAGGTACCATTTGCAGAAGACTTCACAGCGCAAATTTACGGGCCAGAATATTTTTAAGGGTAGCTCTTTAATTGCCTCGACACCGTGCTTACCGCCACCAGTGGGCGAGAAACCATAAGGAATGCCTTTTAGCCCAGTAGGAAAGAGTTCTTTTCTCTGACGAATCAAAATTCGGTCTGGCCAATGATGACCATCATCAAAGGGTATGGAGAGAGCCAGGGCGTCAGTCAAGATTCAACTATCCTCGTGAAGTCGTTCCCTATCGAGGGGGAACACTAATGTTCTGGGGGAATAATATACAACCGTCGAAACCCATTAATTCGCATACAACAAAATATGACTAGCGAAATTTACATGGAAAATGTTATTAGGCCAATTGTCATTCCCCTCCGCCATAAAACTGGAAAGAATTTCATTTTCATGGATGATAACACCAGACCACATCAAGGCAGAAGAGTTCAGGAGCTTCTAAATGCTGAAAAAATTAACAAATTAGAGTGTCCAGCTCATTCCCAAGACATAAATCCAATTGAGAATCTGTGGGATATTGTTTCCAGAGCTATCCACAATCGCAATCCACCACCTAGAACCGAGGAGGAACTTGCGGTAGCCGCCGTAGAAGAATGGGACCGCATATCGCAGGAATTAATTAATAATGTAATCACTTCCATGTCCAGACGTGTAAACTCATTACTCAGAAGTAGGGGAGGGCCCACAGAGTATAAGCTGTATTTTCTTTTTTTGTGTTGTCATACAGGTAATTTTTGTTGCAATAAACGTTATTTATAAATTAACACTGTTTCTTCATTTTTTGGTATTTCTTTTATTTTAGCCACATATATGAACTCAAAATATTTTTTCAACTAAATTAAAATCAACATGGACAACACTTTAAATTAGTCCTTTTATATTTTTTCTAAATAAATTAAAAGTATAAAAACGCAAGGTGGTCCAAGACTTTTGGCGTTGTGTGTATTTGTGCCCACGATTCCACGATAGCACCCTTTACCCCAGTTTTTAGATTCCAAAAACCAATCTCTTAACCTGATTTGGAAAGCAAACGCAAAACGATGCAGATTCTGCGGATATCTCTTTCACAGGATCTTAATTTAATATTGGATTGGGGCGCCAAATACTTCATCTATTTTAATGCACCCAAAACACAATCACGTTTCTTGTCGCAAAAAGAGTCATAAAATTCTCATCCTTTTCTTATAAACGGCCAAGTTCTGCAGAGCAAAGACACCTTTAATCTTGTGGGTGTCACATGTGAGAATAACCTTAACCGGCATAAACACTTGTATCTATACCCGCGGCAGTTTCAAAAATGCTTGGTAAAAGTATTTTTCTCGTCTAATTTATACACTCTGTATATGTTCCAAGTCCGACCTCCCTTGGAATATTGTTTTTATATCTGGGGCATGGCGTCCCCCATAACCTTAGCATTCTTGATTCCATTTAAAGAAGAGCTGTTCGCCTTATTAATGATCCGTCACTTACAAAAGGATTCCCTCCCTTACCCATTATCGGGCTGTGGAGCATTTATTGATTTTTTATAGGTACTTCCATGGCTTCTGCTCTGAAGAATTGTCCAGTATAATTCCTCCATTCACGGTTGCCAACAGAGAAACTGGTAATGCCGCGCTTATGCATCCCTATACGGTCCAACTGGACAAGCCCCGAACTTTCCACTTTGTTCAATCTTTTATCCCTAGAGCTTCTAGAATGTGGAACCTGCTGCCCGCGAAGGCCTAACTTTCCCCCAAATCTTCAAATATTTAAGTACCGTGCCACCAAACTCCCTCTTACCTCGCTTAAGACACCCAAGGTACGTAGGTATTTAGCCTTTTAGCCTTTGTGGATTGTCCAAAGAAAAAAACAGGTAATGATTAGATCCAGAATATCTGCGTGAAAACATCTGGCTCTGGGCTCGCTTTATTGTTGCTTTAGATCAGGGTTTCTTAAAGTGGGGTACACGGACTCCTGGGGGTCCTTGGGGCATGTGCCACGAAGCAGTATCGAGCGACGGGTTAGATAGCGAACTAAATTATAATAATTAATTAATAGGTACGGAACGGACACATTATTAAAATCGTTTAAAAAGAAGTGTCAAAACATCTGGAGACGTTGCAGATATCTTTTGGAGGTTACTTTAACTTTGAACTGATTGATAAAGAAACATTGGTGCGTGTCCACTTTTGATTGATATGGGTAATACCAGCGATAAAGATCTTATTAAAGATTACTTAATTGACATGAGATCTAAAGAAGTCTTAAAAACTGAATTTCATTCGAAAGGTTCTTTGAGTAAGTTTACCCTCTCTCGTCAAGCGAGCTATGTCTGTTTTAATAGCATTTGCTACGACGCGACTTTCCTTTGTAAAGCAGGATCTCCAGTTTTGGTTTTTTTTTCGTTTTAACGTCCTTATTGAGGCCTAGTAGCAGCATCAGTCTCATTAACTTAGTACTGACAATATTTAATTAATTCTGTTAATATGTGAAATTGGTAAAAATTGGCATTGAACGTTTTAAAAGGGATATTTTTCTAATTCTTCTGTCTTACAGCTGCTAACAAGCCTGTCTAACAGCTGACGTCATTAAAATGTGAATCGAAAAAATAAAAACGTTTACCGCCAACGACAAATGACATTAAAAAAATAATAATATAACCTAAAGAATGGTAACCGTTTTATAACAAAAATGCAAAATACTTTTAATTGCAGTTGAATTAATCCTTCACATGGTTTCCCACACATATTATTATTATTGTTATTAGTATACATTTAGTCAATTTTGTTTGACTTTTAACCTCAAATTCGGCTATATTTCCCCTCTTTGTTTTTCAACCTGTTAGATATCTCCCGAGGCAGCTAACAACCGCTGTGAGCTGCTGTAAGACTGACGTCATTGATTTGTACAAAAAATGAAAGTGCTTACAACTGCTGTAAGCAGCTAACAAAGAAAATATCCCTAAAGTGATACCAAAGTTTACCCCGTACTATTAGTGTATGCGTTAGGCTATATTTATTTATGGTGTAATAAAAGGGTGCTTATGTAGCGCCGAGCCGCTCTTATCGTTTATCGCTACTCCAAAATAAATACACACTAAGTCAAACGTCTGTCAAAGATGATTAAGAAAGGTTACCATAAGACATTTTTATTAATTCTCATAACTTCATAGTAATAAATGTTTTAGCTAAGAGATATTAATAAAGTCTTGGACATATTTAGTTAGTGTCATTATGTCATTCTTACGTTCGGTTATTCTTCTTTTGTAACAAAAACTTCTGTTTCTGTTTCGGTGATGGATTAGTCTTGTAATCCCTTATCACTTTTACGACTCTCCTAAAAATTCGTTTTTACCTTGTCTGGATTTTTTTCTGGCAGAGGTTGAATAGGGCTTTGAAATGTTAAAGAAAATAAATGACTTTACAGACTTAAAGGGATTTAAGGTTAAAACAAAATTTGTGGAAATAAGGTGAAATAATTTTTTTACGTTACCCAAGTCTTAGATATACAAGATGTTCTAACTATATTTATAAATAAAATAAATTTGCTCTGTAAAAGATTTAAAAAAATGTAAAAAAGAAATTGTTTTAAAAAAGCTTTGCAATATTTTAAAGTATTGGTAAATGTAGTAGGTGTCTCAAAACGGAGTTTTCAATTTAAAGTGGTATTTTTTTTAATGAAACTCCCTGTCCTGTACATTTTGACAAATTTAGACTTCAATAAATTTACCAAAAAAACCTACTTTATTATACAATAAAAACCATGTCTCAAGACACCCTGTATAAACATTTGACTTACAGCATTATGAACCAGGTGGGTGGTATGGGTATATTTAAAAAAAAATTGTTGTTAGTATCTACTAGGTAACAGCTATGTTCTGGCTGAAAACCGTTCAGAACGATGTACCCCCTGTCAACTTAAATTAATTGACACTTCTTTTAACTCTTTTATAATACAGTGTGTCCAAAAGACTGGAAACACTTAAATATCTCGGAGAGTTTAAAACCAAATTTTGTTCTCCTGGGTCGAAAGTATACTCTACTCAGATAAAACTACTCTACTGCTAGCTTCGCATAAATTAATTCAAAGTTATTAAATTTAAATGAGACACCTATTTTTTGATTTTAATATTTGATTCTAGCTGTTTTTAACTGTACAGGGTGGGCCAAATTCAACGCTTTTAATGGGAAACTCTTGTTTCTGTATGTTTTACAAAAAAACTGACCCCCATTTGCGAGGCTAAAATTTCAAGCCAAATTTACTAATGAAAACCGCAATCGCTATCTTGCGTCGTTTACTCGCTACATCGTGTTTCTTAATTTCTTGCGTTTTCTTTTATTCTTTATAACTTCTTTATTTTTAAATATTTTTTAATTCTATAAAAACATTTCTTCACCAACTTTTTATGCAGATTGCAGATATGTTTTTTTATTTATTTTTGGAAATTTTAAATGGAACACCTTGTATATTTTTCACTATTAAAATGGTTAAAAATTACCGTTTCAAAAAAGTGTACACTTTATATTTCTTCTTAGCCGTTTCGAAGATATTACATATTTTGTCATTTATGACTGATATTGGTTAGATGGTAGGCCATAAAAAAAGTAATTATGTTTTACTTTAAACAATCTTGTTATAACTTTTGTTTTTAATGAGGGGAAACCATTTTTAGTAATAATTTATTAACGCAAATAGGGGTATTATAATAATGGTTGTTTTTTAAATACAATTTTACGTATTGAGAAAACCTGATCAAAATGTTTCTAGGGCAAAATATTAACAAAATAATTTAAAATACCTATAAAATAGGATTATTTTTACCCTTATTTGCGTTATTAAATTATTATTAAAAATGGTTTCATATCATTGCAGTCCATAAAAAAAAAGGTATAACAAGATTGTTTTAAGTTAAACATAATTACTTTTTCCATGGCCTTGTATCTAACCAATATCAGTCATAAATGACAAAATATGCAATATCTCCGAAACGGCTGCAAAGAAATATAAAGTGTGACACATTTTTAAAAAGGTTATTTTTAGCCATTTTAATTGTGAAAAATATACAGGGTGCTTCATTTAAAAATTTTAAAAAATAGATAAATAAATAAAAAATACACAACCCTAAAAAAAAACTCAAAGTTTATCTGCAATCTGCATAAAATGTTGCTGATGAAAAGTTTTTACAGAATTAAAAATATTTAAAAATAAAAGAGTTTTAAAGGATTAAAGAAAACGCTAGAAATTAGGAAACACGCTGTAGCGAGTAAACGACGCAAGATAGCGAATTGCGGTTTTTAATAGTAAATTTGAATTGAAATTTGAGCCTTGCAAATGGGGGTCAGTTTTTTGTAAAAATACAGAGACATAAGTTTCCTATCAAAAGCGTCGAATTTGGCCCATCCTGTACAGTGGTTACAAAAGTCCAATTTTTCTCTAGCAAAATAGATGTGTAATTTAGTAAAAATAATAGGTAAAAACTGCATAGGTATTACCTACCGTTTATACGATGCAACTTTCAAACTGTCAATTTTGACATAGGGAATACCAAGTTCAATAATATGTAATAAATATCAAAATGCTTTGTTTAAATAAAAATAAACATTTGGTGTTGGATTTTTCTGTTTAAAATCTTGTATGTCTTTGTGTAATTTTGTTTATAGTGGGTATTATTGTTTGTTTTATCTAGGAATTCGATTTAAGTCAGAACTGCAAAAAAAAATTGCAAGGTGTTAATATTTTTTTACTATTAATACTTACAGAGAAATATTGACTTAATTATTTTCAAAAAATTATAAGGAAAATATAAGGAAAATTTAAAAAGATGGTATTTGCTGACGATAAAGTAATAAGTAATAAAATAGCAATACAGGGGACAAGGGACAAGTAACAAGTTTAACAGATTTGAATTCTAAAAAGTAGCCAGGGTTATAAGGTAAAGAATCTTAGGGATGGTAAACGAGCTTAAGACATGTTAAGGGTGTTCGTTATAAAAGTGGATATGAGAAAAACCTTACATTTCTTCTTATACTACTTTAATTTAATAAATAAAATAAATTAAACTTATAAGGCACATAACTTAATCACAGGGACCTAAAATAGATCAGATCCTTTAATAGTGTTGTTATAAAAACACTTTGCACTTTCAAAGGAAGAGTCCAAGGGACTATCCAGAGTTTTCAGACATTTTTCCATAATTCCCTCAACCCATTCGTCTAAGGATTTCCTGATGAATTCCTTGTTAAATTCTCCAGTATCATTAATGGCTCCGTCTTTTTAGTAAGGCAGAAAAAGTACTTTTGAGTAATGGATCATCCTTGAAATCACCTTTACGAGCGTTTGAAACAAGGATTTCAGATACTCCTGTTTCTTCTAAGCATTTTTTTGGTGTTGTCTTTTTTTTCTTTTTGGCTTCCTTTAAAGATCCATACTGAAAATTAAGATAAAATAATTAATTTAATGTATATAAAGAGATTATCTAAAAAAGTATAAATAGGATAACCCTATTTATACACGAAATAAATTTGTCCTGTACATTTTTTTTATTGGCAGTACTAGTACTAGTAGTTAAATTATAATGAAAGGTAATTAATTAAATGTTATTATAATATTTGTCACTTTGACAGTGACGGAATTATTTGAAAATAATTAAAATCAAAATAGTATTTCTTTCTTCAGTTTTAACAGTTAATAAGTATATTACCATACTGTTGATATCTCAAAAATTAGCAATAGTTGTCGTAGAGTGTGTTTTACATTTTTGATGTAGAATTTAACAAAGTCAAAATTTATTAAAATATACAGGGTGTTCCATTTAAGAATCCACTTGGGACTTCCTGTATAAGATTTTATAGTAAATTGCTCTTTTTAAATTGTTATCATGCATTTTGGTACAAATCATCAAGTGTTAAAAAAACAACTTTTTCCTACGACCACATGTGAAAATAGTAAATAGCACACTGTTTTCATGCATAGAAAATGCCTTATATCACACTAGTGTTGCAAAGTACTTTACAACACTAGTGTTGCAAAGTATAATATCAAGCTGTCATCGCTGTCATTGTTATTTAAAATAAATTTGGAGTTATCAGGCTGTTAATGGGATTTACATTGAAAAAGCCATGCAATATTTTTTAAATAACTTTTTTAATTCTAAAATGATAAAAAGCTACTAGGTTGGTGATTTTTAATATAAAAATATTGTTAAACAGTATAATATATCGCAGTACGGAAAAGTATAAATCACCCTAGTGATGCAAAGTTTTCAATTGTTTTCTTATTTTTTCTGTGAAGACAAACAACTTTTATTGTTTTTTGGTGAATAACTTGTGGTCGTAGGAAAAATAGTGTACATTACTTGGGTGAAAATCACTTTCTTACACTCGTGGGTTTGTCGCACTCGGCTGACGCCTCGTGCAACAATATTCCCACTCGTGTGAAATAAGTCAGTTTCCACCCTTGTAATGTAATATACTATAACAGGTTGACGCTTATTTGACACTTTAAATTAGTGTTATGTTATAATTTTTTTAGAATTTATTTTAATATAAATATACAGTGGGGATATTAAAATAGTTCCCCCAATTTTTCTCTTGAATGGGACAAGATATCCAGATCGGGTAAAATTTGGTTAAAAGGGTGTCATCTAAACTACTCTTTAGCATAAAAATAATTTCGGTCACGTAACCTAATGCCAAGGGGCACCCAAATTTAACCCGATCTCAATGTCTTGTCCTATTCAAAAGTTAAAGTGGGGGAACTCTGTTAATATCCTTACTGTATGTAATGTAACAGCAAACGCAAAATAAAATAACTGCACAAGACATGAAGTAACCATTAAATTTACTGTTACTTCTTTTAGTTCATGTGTCACTAAATTTGGAATTTGACAGGTTGTTGATGAATTTAATAGAAATCATCAAAAATGAATCGTAAAAGTGAATTTGCATAACTAAGAAATCAAATTTTAAAAAATTATACAGTTGTGAAAAAGAATATAGTATGCAACATGAGTTTTTTTAAACCCATATCACTATCTATCCCTTTATATACTTTTATTATAAATTTCTATTTTACCTCTAGTAAATTAATATGCCCGGGTGAGTTCTTGTGGTAGCATACACTGGAATAAAAAGCAGTTTCTTGGGGAGTATTCTGCTTAACACTGCACTGGGCTATAAGCTTATCAACCACAGCAGCATCATTGAAAAGCCTCGTAAGTTTTTCTCTCAAAGTATTAAATTGGAAATCACCAGTCTCATTCAGAAAACCTTCCTTCTTAGCGATACAAAACGAAAATTCTTTTAGTTTTGGGTTATCAGGAAAGACTCCATCACGAGTTTTAAGAACAACTTCTCTATCGACACCAGTTTCTTTGATGCAAACTCTAGCGTTTTTAACAATTCTATTTGCGACATCTTCAGAAACAGAAAGTACTCTGGGGAAAATTTCAATATAGACCTAAAAACAATATATTCCATAACAAATCTAATAGTAAATTCATTTTTGTAAGCATATTTTTAAATATTTGGTAACAATCGAAGGAACCGATAATTTTTATTCAAAGGAGATAAGAGGCAACTTAAAAGATAAAAGAATTAGTAGGTTTATTATTATAATTTTTTAACTACAAATATGTTAATATAACAATGTTTGGCATTTAGGAGTTTAATTTTACTGCCGAAAAAAATATTGTAGGTCAAGACGGTAATGAAAATACAAATCCTCGCTTATAGAGCTAGATCCCAAGGCCCCCAGACCTTCCTTATTTTCTCAGAAATAAAATACAATAAATAACGTAGTGCTAGTATATACCATGCGTGTATGCATATTTTCTAGATTGAGCCGACGGCCAATTTACAGGTACCAGGTGCTAATGGTAGATAAAAAAATAATACTTACTTTTTTAAAAATTTTAGCCCCTATTTTTATGTATATTAAAGAAAATATAATTAAAATTCATAATTAATACCCGTCTGATACCAGACTCAATACGGCGGCAAAAAATTATACCAGCTGCTTTAAAAATTTCAAACAAATAATTTAACTTTAATTACAATATCAGTCTTGATTTTCATATACGTTATTTAGAAAACTAATACAATAATAATTTTTTCCATGAGCCAGACCAATCAGAGGACACTTCCCCAGACACACAAAAAGGCTTGCTATGTATATGAACGCGATCGTGATTGTAGATAGTTTTATAAAGTTTGTTATTTATAATTTAATTTATATTCTAATCGGTCTTCAGTAATAATAAAGAATAATGTTTACATTTATTATTACCAATAGTTACCGCATAATTAAAAATATACAGTGTGTCCCAGGATAGGTGTTACAAGATAACAAATGAACTAGACATTTTTAAATTTTAAAACGACATTTTTGGAAAACTGGTCTTATGGTTCAAAACTAATAAATTCCAAATTTTACTTTAATGGTAATGTACAAGACGAGTTATAATTAAAAATTCTCAGGAGTAATTTAATTCTAAGTAAAAATTTTCAGTTAAAGCATGAAAGTAAAAAATAAATGTTTTTATCAATTATTTGCCATTATGCATAATAACTTAAATAATGAGCAAAAGAAAGCAAAAATTTAAAAGAAAGTTTTATTTTATTTTAATTGCTTACTCAGTCAAGTTAATGCGTATTGAAAAAAAATTGATAAACATGTTTTTTACTTTAATCCCCTAACATTTAATTTTGACCCAAAATTTAATTCTCTACAGCATTTACTTATACAATATTGTTCTATTTTTAAAAATAAAAGTACTTTACTTTTGGGAGTTGTTCATATTTTTAGTTATAACTCGCCATGTATGATACCAATTAAAGTAAAATTTGGCATTTATTAGTTTTTTGGACCATAAGACAAGTTTTCCAAAAATGTCGTTTTAAAATTTTATAACGTTTGGTCTATTTGTCATCTTGTAACACCTATCCTAGGACACACTGTATATTTTTTATTATGCGGTAATTATTGGAAATAAGAAATATAAACATTATTTTTTGTTATAATTAAAGACCGATTAGACTAATAATTAAATTATAATAACTAATTTTATAAAACTATCTACAATCACGATTGCGTTCATATACATAGCAAGCCTTTGTGTGTGTCTGGGGAAGTGTTAGGCCCCTCTGATTGGTCTGGCTTCTTGCAAAAATTGTTATCAAATTAGTTTATATATAAAAATCAAGACTGAGATTGTAAGTCAAATTACAGTTTTTTAAAGCGCCTGGTATAGATTATGGCCGTCGAAATGAGTTTGGTATGAGACGAGTATTATTTATAAATCTTTAATAATATTTTTTAAATATACATAAAAATTAGGACTGAGATTTTAAGCAAAGTATAAAGTACTATTTTTATCTACCTGTAGCACCTGGTACCTGTAAATTGGTCGTCGGCTCAAGCTAGAAAATATGCATGGTATATATTATATGGTATATACTAGCACTAATATATTTAATGTATTTTATTTCTGAAAAAATAACGAAGGTCTGGGGGCACTGGGATCTTGGACTATTATAAGAAAGTATAAATCAAACTGCCCCATCGGCTTTTATTAGATATCGATTTACTTTTAGTTCCAAATAAAGACTATTATATATTTTTAAGAAAATTCAAATTTAGCAGAAATATCCTGTTTAACACTTACTGGTGAGTTTTCCATGGTACACATCAATGCGGCAAAGGCAGTATTTTCAGGAGTATCTAGTTGAACAAGGCATTTCTGGGCCAATTTTTCTACTACGGCGGCATCATCAATATAATTTTGGAAACATTGAACAAACTTTTCTTTGTTGATCATGCCATTCTCATCCTGAAATCCTTGTTTTTGCCCATGCAGTATACATAGTCTTTAAACTTAGAATCCTTTAAAAGGATACCTTGTTTGCGGGCATTTTCAATGACTTCTTCACCAAGTTTGTCTTGGGCAGCACATTCTTTGTGATAAGCAAGGTACTGTTTAGTTTTTTCGTTTGAAAGATAAATTACTTTTGGTGCTACCTATAAGTTGTACAAAAAACTCTTTTAAAGGCTGCTTTGCGAAAAACTATGTCAAAAGATTTAAGTCTTTATGCCAAGTATTCAAAATTGAAAATAATAGAAAAATCAGAATTTCTAAAGAAAAATTTTTAATTTGGAATTAACTTGGTACAAGCTTCTTTTTAATGATTAACTCTTGTTATAACTTTTTAAAAGTAAGGTGAAAGATTTAAATTTGCTCAAACGTAGATGAAAATTAGAAAAATAACTTTTGTTTCAAGAAAACAGTGCCGTACCATATTTTACTATAAAAATGATTAGTTCAAAACACGTTCAAACGTTACTGCAATAAATAAAAAAAAGTTGTTTATCTTAATGCATAAATGCTGTGTATCAAATTATAGCGAAATATTTAGAGTGAAACCATAAATTTATTTACCTATCTTATTTTAAATTTTTCCTTATACTACGTTTCATTCAAATTTAAAAACGGCCTTTAAAAATAAAGTAAAAATTTTAATTATACAGGGTTATTCAAAAATCGATCACAAAACTTAAGGGGCGATTCTACTTGACAAAATAAGGGTAGAGCTTCATATATTTTTTTCAAAATGTCATTCGTTTTCGAGTTACAAACCGTCAAAGTTCAATTTTTATTTTTTTTTCGCCATATTGCATTTATTTTTTAACCAATTCAGTTGATATTTGGCACACAAATCAAGCTTTGCAGATTCTAAAATTTTAAGACAAAAGTACTTTTTTAAATACCGCCAGAGGGCACTTTACCTAAAACTTAAAATTTATTTACATCATAACTTTTATATTTTGACGGATATCGCACAACTGGGGGCGCCATTTTATAGACAATTAAAAACTTAAAAATAAGGTACTCTTGTAATCTTTATTAAAATCGATAAACCTCAACGTTTAGGCACCAATAGACATTAAAGTTTTTATGAATTTCAATCAAATTACCTACATACATACAGGGTGTCCAGTAACTCAGCCGACAAACTTAACCAAACGATTCTACAAAAAAACTTCATATAAACATCCTAAACGTCTTAGTTTTTGAACTACGAGGTGTCCTATTTTGTCAAGTAGAATCACCCCTTAAGTTTCGTAATCGATTTTTGAATCACCCTGTAAATATTTTACTTTTTATAAAAAATTATAAAGGTAATATTATTTTTAGCAACTTATATACTTAATTCTAAATTTAAAGGATGACGTTTTCGTTACCGATAGCCGTTTGACGTTTCGGTTTCTGATATGGTATATGGAACGGTAAACAGAAAGTATAAATTAAGAAATAGAAAGTTGTTGTTTTATGTCCTAACTGAAAACGTCAAAAGGAAAACGGAAACAGAAACGCCAATCTATAAATCCAGCTTAACGTATCGTTGCCGTTGCTGTTATGCTGTAGCCGTCGATATAGTTGGTAAATTTAAAAAAAATAATTCTATTGGTAGATCACAAATGTCTGCAAACGAACCACTATAAAAGTTTAATCTTGTCTTGTCAGGTCAACAACAAGTCAATTGTGAACAAAAATTGGAACAACAGCGGGAACGAAACGTCAAGTTTACAAAATGAGCTTAACAGCTATACGAGAAAATGACGTATTTTTTACCGGTCCATTTATTCAACCGACTTTTGTCAATTCACACACAAAAATTCACGTTAACGAATCATTTTCACACTTCAACTATTTTATTTGTTCTTGTATTTTGGCGGCCAGCATGGGGTTCCACGTTGGGCGCCAGAAAACAAGTCAAAAAGACAAAATTTACTGGTATTAGATTGTTTGTCGTTAATTGTTGTAATATTGTTTTGTTAAACATAATGGATTTTCGTTTAAACCCCTGTAATTAGGGGACAAAAATATTTTAATAAAAAATTAATTAAGTAAAATAAAAATTTGGGCAATATATATTATATATTATTAAATTTACCAAAAACAAATAAGTGTTACTGTTAAGCATATGTTTATAAAAGCGCAAATTAAAAATCATTTTTAAGTTCTACGATATTTTTCTTCTGTAAACATAAAATAACATACAAAATATATAACTTTAAGTAACTTTTAAATTGAATTTTTTCCTAACTGCGGTACGAAACTTAAGGTGGTGATTTCTGATATCTTTTTATATAAAAAGTTTTTATAAACGTATGTCCGAACTTGCTTTATTTCTGAGATACAGGGAGTTAAAGTTTAAAAAAAAGTCAGTATTTTTATATATTCTAAAAACCTTTTAACCGATTTGAATAAAATTTGGTGCTTTTTATGTAATAAGAAGCTTGTAAAACTTTACCTAGATTAACACAATTGGGTCCTGAGGAGACTCAGTGGGCACCACAGCTAATATTATATAAAAAAAGGTACGCCAATGACGTTTTATAAAGTTTTTATTATTTTTCCAAATTAAGGAATAAAAGGTGCAACTTTTAGTTTTCTGTACTTTCTTCGTGTCTGCTTCATTTTCGAGAAAAAATTGAAGCCACATTAAGTAATTCTAAAAAGTAGCTATAAAACGCATAAAATAAAATTAAATGATAAAAAGTTAACTAATTCCACCTTAATTAATAACAAAATGACAATATTCAATAAAATACACGACTATCTATTTAATTCAGGGCAAGTAATTTTTTTATTTTTATTTTTGCTTTTTATATTATGTTGTCTATGGCTAGGTACTTTTAAGAAGACATTAAAGTGGCTTTTATATTTTTTTCTCAAAAACGAAGCTAGATGCAAAGAAACTAGGAAGATGGACTGTTAGTTGCTTAATCAATTTTTTTTAAACTGTATTAAAAATCATTGGCGTACTTTTTTTTAACAATAATATTGGTTGTGGTGCCCACTAAGTCATCACTGGGCCCAATAATTCTAGTCTAGGCAGACCTCTACAAGCGTCTTATTACAAAAATAAGTGCCCCAAATTTTATTTAAATCGGTTAAAGGGTTCCTAAGATATTTAAAGAATACCTACTTTTTTAAAAACTTTAACGCCCTGTATTTTAGAAACAAAGCAAGTTTGACAATAGTGTAAATACGAACTTTTTCCTAAAAAGACGTTGGAAATCACATCCTTAAGTTTCGTACCGTAGTAAGGAAAAACCCTGTATACCACTCGATCGACCCAAATCCAATTTTTAGTAGTAATTACTTCATTTACCATAAATATTCCTAGGTTTGGAGAAACTTCTCTTAAGCATTTTGCAATATTAAGCGAAGTATCTTCAGAACTTTCCTTCTGCACCGTACATTGTTCGACCACCTTAGACAAAATCTGTTGATCTTCAACTACGCTGCCAATTTTTTGCTTAAATACGTCTTTTTGAATTACACCCTGGGTATCTTGGAAACCAATTTTTGCGAAAAACAAAATAAGTAGTTTTTAAAGGAAGGGTCATTACTATAAGTTCCTTTACGAGCTTGTTCTACTAAGACCTCATTGACATTGGACTGCTTCAGGCAGTGTTTATGGTATAATTCTAGTTTTTCTTTTTGTTCGCTGGTAAGAGGGGCACCCTAAAAAATTTTTATAAATTTAACTCGCGTTGTTTTAAAATATTTGTATTTTAAATACTTTCAACAGTTTTTTTTAATTCCTTGCTGTTTTGTACATGCTGTTTTTTTTTTTGGTTATAATAAACTAAGGCTAAATGGTAAGAGATGCTAAGTGCTAAGTTTATTAGAGCAATCAGATTCACGCTAACATGACTGATTTAGAAGATATATTTTTTTGCAATTACAACAATTTATAACACTTGCATTGTTTAGCAAAACTAAAAAAATTGAAAAAATAGTTGGCAATGCATAAATCAATATTCATTTATTTTTAAGGGCATGTATATCTATAACCCATTTTACCAAAAATACTAAATAATTTATTAACCAAAACAATGACAACCACAGAAAATATTCTTTTTAGAATAACACACACAGTTGTCTTAAGTACTTGGTTAATTTTTGCGCTGGTGTTTACTTACAAATTGTGCTTAAATGTTTTCCATTTAGTTTGATGCATTTTGGGACTGCGATATAGATATATATATATATATTCGGTAATCTTTTGATCAAATTTTAAAAACCCTGAGGCATATTTTAATAATTTTTTACCAAATATTTACATCTATATCGCCATTAGCTTGATTACAAGCTAAATGCATCCAACAAAATGGAAAGCATTTGAGCACATTTTGTGATTAAACAACTGCGCGGAAAATTAAATAAGAATTTGAGATAATTGTTTAGTTGCTAATATTAATAAATCTATTTTTTGTGCTTGTTATTGTTTTGGTTAATAAATTATTGTTGTTAAATTGGAGTTTTTATTTACATACCGTTTAAAAAATAAATTAATATTGAGTCAATCCATAGCCAACCATTTTTTAATTAATTTTGGTTAGTTTCGTTTTTTGTTTTTGAGTGTTATTGAAAACTAAAAGTAGGCGACTTGGCAACGTTGCAGTTGCAAATTTAAAACAGAATGACATTTCATAATCAAGTTTTGCTTTCTGTTGTTACAGTTAATATTTAATTTTTTAAAGAACTTTTATGATTTATGGGATAAATGTAATAAAAAATAGAATAGTTAGTCCACAACTAGAGCGTTTATAACTGGTTGCCATCATGGATTTCGTTAAAAATTCAGCAAAGAAGCAAAATTTGCTAAATAAGTTTTCATTTATCTGCAGGTAAAGTCTAAAAACGAAGAACTTACGCTTTATAGATATACATAAAGTTTCTCGAAACACTGACTATTATCCTGCTTTATGATATTTAGGTTGTCAGACAATAATGCCTAATATTTTTCGTAAAATTTAATAACTAATCAGGTAATTTATATAACTATTATTTGCCAAATTGAATATAGATACCCATTTATATCAGCTGTTTGACCGAATTGCAACACTGTGCTCCTTAATTTGAATTCCCAATACATAGTTCTAATCGCAAGAAAAAAAAAACAGGATGCTTTATTTAAAAAAATGCAAATATGGGTTATATATCAAAAATTAAAACATTTTATTTAATGAAGATACGCCTCTGGTTTCTACGTAAAAAGCTTTAAAGAATTTAAAGTTTGTTTTTATCTCCCAAATATCCGAGTAATAAGAGAAAACAAAAATCAACTAGTTTTGGGAATCATCCTGTATCTTCTAAACCAATAAAGTTAGCGTGGATCTGATTGCTACATTAAACGTAACACTAAAAAAGAGAACGGGACAGGTATCTTACTTTTTTGTATCTCTTACCGCTTAACCTTTACCCCATAATCCCTACCAAAAAGAAAACACCTAAACAAAATAAATTTGTTGGGTTTATTCTTTACTTTCCTAATTCAGTAATCAGATTTTAATTATTTTTTAAATTATACAAGGTAGGACAAAAAGTACGATATTTTGAAATAAAAAAATACTTCGCAGACGTAGCAAGATTTTAGTTCGGCTCTAAGTTTTATCCTACAATATGCTTTGTTTTTTGTTCTCACTCTATTTTTCGTTTTTACAGTCATTTTTGTTTTTTTTTTTTTTTGAACTAGCTAAACGAGCGCCGTTGGTTTTGCTCAATTATAACTACGCTACGTATATAAAAACCGCCGAAAATTATAATTAATTTTTTATTACCGAATGTTTTTACCTATTTTATCGATAGAAGCCACCGTCCGGAGGTTTTGCTTGTAAAAACTATTAAAAACCGCCGAAAAATATTTAACCTTTCGCTTTCGGGTCAACACTTGAAACCCCGTGGCTATGGGAGAAGTTGCATAAATTTTTTAAACGTCAGTCTTTTTCTTGCCTCTAAAATACTTTTTGGCTTTTCTTTTCCCAAAAGATGTACACAGATATATATTTTTTAACTTATATACAGCTTTAATAAAATCTTTGTAGGTGTCAACTGTGTCTCCAAATTTTATTTTTGTTTGTTGATCAATAATAAAAACAATATTAAACGATAAAACAAAACATTATTAAAGTTAGGTTAACATAAACTATTTTTGGCGGTTTTTCATATTTTTTTATAAGAAAAACCGCCGGTAATGAAAAATTAATTATAATTTTTGGCGATTTTCATATATGTAAATATAAAAAGCCGCGGGACGGCGATTTTCTTCTTATTATACTTATTTAAAATTGAGCAAAACCGTTAGCGGTCGTTTACCCAGTGCCTTTTTTATATAAAAAGACGGCTTAAATATAAAAAGCCAAATTATTTTAATATTAAAAAACCTAAATAACTACTTACATTTACTTGAAGAACCCCTAACACAATAGAAATAACTAAAATCTTCATAACTACCTTGTTGAGAACTTAAGTGTTAATACAGTTCTTCTGTATATTTTGGCAGCTTATATAGGTCCTTTAGAAAATAGAAGCTTATTATCAAACATAAACATCTATGAAGAGCAGTGCAAAAATTAGAAGTCAATCTGTTTGATTGAGCAAAATCAGGACCGTACTACTGGCTTAAACCAAAAAAGATTTTTTAATAATATTTCTAAAGCTTTAAATAAGCAAGTATTTTTAAAACTTTTGTAAATATTTTTGCCGTTTTTAGTTATTTTTAAAATAATTTGCAGTTATACAGGTTGTCAACTAATTAATGGTAGACGGTGGCGCCTGTACGTTTATCTTGCAGGGTATATCGAAACCTAAAAGAGAGAACAAATCTGATTGCGCAATCTCGATTTCAATTTTTAAAACAACTTTAATGGTGAAAGTATATTATGGCACACTTTAGTTATATACAGAGTGTTTAATTTTAAAAATGCCATTTTATTATCGAACTTTTGATGATGGCTATATTTCCGAAACTATGACATATTAAGTATATATATATATATATATATATATATATATATATATATATATATATATATATATATATATATATATATATATATATATATATATATATATATATATATTTGTTTTTTCTCAGCAAACACTATTTGCCGGCAATGTATATTTTTCATATTGGCATTGATGGTAAAGCATTGGCAATTGGTGGCAATATTATGCCAACATCTTATACGCATTAAAAAGTCAACCCTAAATAAACACTTAATTGCCAATAAATTTTACATGCAGGCGAGTTGCCGGCAAGCATACAAAAATGGCGGCATACCAATCCTGATTAAATAAAGCACGCGTTTTTGTTGCAGGCAAATATATATTGGATTTTTGAAGGCAAACCTTCAACGCATATTCATACTTTTTAAACCATATTATTAACATTGGTATTTAACTAACATTAAAGCAATTTTTTGATCTGTTTTATTTATAATGGCAGCTAAACAACATTATTTTATGTTTTTTTACATAATTTAAAGGAAATAGCCTTTTCATAACATTTTATTGTTAAAAATCATGCAAATAAAAATTAGGTAAAACAAAATGTTTATTATGTATTTTGGAGCGAATAAAAATAAAATGATGGTAAAATTAGCTACGTTAATTTCGACCGAAGGTGACCGATTTGTGCATTTGTTTTCTACGTGGTTTTCTAGCTTTTTAGTTTCTTTTTTTAAAGAAAAAAGTTTTTTAATAGACATAATTAAATGTATTCATTACCTAATAAGTGTGTGTTGTGTGATTAATTGGTGATGGCTAGTCGAGAAGGCAAGATATTCAAGTAGACTGTTAGGAGCTGTAAACATTTTGTTTAAAACTTTATTAAAAGTTTTAAAGACGTGTTAATAAAACATATTATATATATTTAATAGTTTTTTTAACATACCGATAGATGGCGTAATGGACAATAAACTACTACGTTTCTGCAATATCTTCGCTTTTTATCGTCTAAACCGTACCCATTAGACAAAAATAATTCGAGAGCGGTCTGCGGTAGGTGATCTCACTTAGCTTTGAAAGAAATATCTTCGGCTAGTGTAAAAATCTGCATCTCCAAGTTGGACAGTGTTTCGAGAGATGCTACTTTGCATTGCAAGGAAATTGCATGCAGTAAGGAGTTTTTTTCTATTTTAATTTTCAAATAAAATATTGCATCATTGTAGCTTTTAAAAAAAGTATATGCGACAGTTTTCCTCAATAAAACGTCAGCTTGCTGCTTGGGAGTATCTGCATTTGTCCACTTTCGTGTCTTTTTGTTATCTTTTTGCCGATAACTTATTAATAATGGATGCCATCATCTTAAACGCATTTTTTGCCAATAACTTATTAATGACGGATGCCATCACTTTATCTGCAACACGTGGCCTAATAACGGCCAATTGCCCACTTTCGCGTCTTTTTGATACCTTTTTGCCCATGCCTTGTCATTAAAGAGTGTTGGCAATGCCAGTAAATTAAATGTACAACGCCGGCAAAAAATGTTATATGGGTTTACGGCTTTTAAGAAGATGTTTTAACTGATTATAAAATATACAAGGTATATAAAAAACAACTTTGTGTTATAACTTTAAATAAAAGTCAATGGAAAAAAAATCTGTGTAAAAAATCCCTAAAACTTTTCTATATACATATTTGTTCTATCTCTAATATCAAGTGAGTTACAACTGCCTGTCCAAATTGACTGACAATTTAAAAAACGCCCTTTATCTCCAAAAGCAATCAAATTAGTCATGATTTACTTTTACTATTGAATTTGTTTCAAAAATCAAAAACGAGTTTGCGCAATCAAATTTGTTCTATCTCTTTTAGTTCTTGCTATACCTAGCAAGGTTAGCGAAAAGGCGCCACCCTGTACATAGAGATCTGGATTTAAAAATGTATAACAAAGAAGATGCGGGGTATGAAAGTAAAAAATATATTTATTTATTCATTTTAATAATTTAAAATACGTTTTAAATATTGTAATTAATTTCGGAACCCAAGGGTTTTTGATATACCCTATTTAGTGAATTCGATATTAACTTTTATTTATGTAAACTACAAGGCACTACTTGAACCCTTATGCCTTATTTTCAGAACTACGTCGTGTCGCCAGCGACAATCCCCTCCGCCGTATCGTTGTAGGGGAACATTATAATTATGCTTTGTCGCTGCGACAAGGAGTGTCGCTGCGACAAGAACCGTCTCGCTGCGACATCATAATTGTCGCTGGCGACACGTTTTTAAAAGTTCAACTCGAAAGGCTGTCGCTGGCGACAAAGAGTGGGGAAGTTTGTCAAAAAATTCTTAGCTCCTATTGGTCCCCTCATTGTCGCTGGCGACACGACATAGTTCTGAAAACAAGGCTTTAAACGACAACTCAGGGTCGCCCGTGACCCGACCGAATACTATTTTAGGTAAATTTCTTGCAAAAGTTGTCTTATAATATTGCTGCCTTACCTACCTTTGTAGCTTGGCTGTTACTATATATTACCACAGAAAATAACGTATGCCGCTGAAGTTTATTGCCTGAATTATAGGTATTTGGGGTCGCCAGCGACCCATGTTGTTTGCGTAACAATAAAAGAGGTGTTTATCAAAAAATAATATTGAAGTTAAAAGGAACTAAAAGAGATTTAAAGACGACATAAGGAAAATAATAGGGATATTAAAAATAGGTACTTAAGTGATATTAGAAGTAAATCTAAAGAACAAGAAGAGTAAGAAGTTAAGGCAGTCGAAATAGTGTATGAACCAACTAAAAATGAATCGTAATGATAAAGTACCTTTAGCACATCTACAAAGAAGTGATTTATGGAAGCAGTGGTTACAGATGGCACTCTTAACCTTTTCTTAATAGACACGGGCAGAAAAAAATTATTTTGCTTCTTTCTAAACCTAAAGAGACAAAAACTTAGTAGGAAGCTTGAAAATTTTATTTGGACGACCACATGCTGCATAAATTTATTACTCATACAAACAAAAAGTTAGGTAGAAATAAGATACACTTTTCGAAAGCCCAAAGATATACAAGACAGACCGATAAAACAAAATTGGGAGACTTAATGCTTTACTACACATAAATAATGCTTAATTTAAAAAATAATAAATGAGAATCTAACGAAGATATGTAATTTTTCTTTCCTGTTGAAAATCATTGGTTGATTACAAAATAACCCACAAAAAATTAAATAGATATTTTTGCTGTTTCAACTTAAAAATACCAATAATTCTTTATGGGGTCATATGCGACCCATGTTGTCGTTTATGTATGAAAAATTTAATGTTGTCGTGTAAGCGTTAAATTTTTCAAACACGTTGCAAGGCTCTGTTCACAACGCCGCGCCGGGGCGACATTTCAATAGCTGTTTAAAATGACAGCCATTTTGTGTTAAAAGAAGTAGCAGCAATTTTCAAATTCATTACTAACGTTTAGTAAAATGTATCTGGGTAAAGAATTTTTAATAGGCTTTTAAAAAGGTGTCCCAAGATGCCAGTGCATTTAAAACTTTTATAGGGGCAAAATAGCTCCACAAAAAGCATTATTTTTTTATTACTAATTTATTATTTGATTATTTTATGGTAATCTTTGTGAAAAATAAAATACGATTTTTTAAAAATTTAAGGGTAAAATTCGATTTTAACCCAACTTCCTTTACCACCAGCAAAAAGTATTTTTCAAAGCTTCCAGAATAGTACAACATAAGAGGTGTTGTCATTAAATATAGATACAATATTACGTATTGTGCAATAAAATTGCTGCGTCTAGGGAAGATTGCGTAATGATTGAACAAAAGATTAAGCGTCTTTAATTTTTATTGCACAATATTGTGTAGGATCAGAATTCCGCAATACAATCATATCAAAGTATTGTCCGACTGAAGACAAAAATATTGCACAGTTCGTATTACTGTTCAATATAATTGAGCGTTTGGATTCAAAGCTCATTTGCCACACCCGCCTTTCATTGCGCAATAAAATATATTGTGCAATGTTATTGCAGGTCTAGGGTCTGCCTAATATTTCCCAACGTCAAAAAGTACATATTTGTTAGTTTTAATGTATTATTTGTTGTTGGTTTTTAACCAAATAAATACCTGTTCAACAAAGTTTAACTTAGTGGGTGCACAAAGAAATTACTTTGCGCACGCGAAAGAAAAAATATAATTTTGGCATTAAAGAAAAATTGACGCCTTCTAAATCTTTAAATTAAATTTAAGTGTGGCCCTGGTAATAAATGTACTAACGGTGATTTAACTTTTGATAAATTAAGAACTTCGTTTGCGAGTTTGATTTTTTTATACAAACCACTTCGCTTCTTCTTCGTCTATGAAACATAATAAATGTACACTTAATTGGAAGGCAAATAAGACACGAAATTTAATCCTTGGCCGTGACTGGAGCATTTTTTTTTTTTTTTGGGTACGGCGTACATCGACCTACCATTTCTATTTCAAGGTTTAATGGTATTAGTTCTCTCGGGAACAAATATCAATCACAACAAGTTGAATTTTGATGTTTTTTTTCTGTCTCTATAAATAAACTAACAAATTTTATTTTGTTACAGATCCTGAATTTTCTACCAGTTAAAGAGTTCCTTTGGTAAGTTTTTTGTTTTAAAACAAAGTCCCTGGGCTATTAATGAAATGGACTTTATCATACAAACACTTTTAAAACATTTTTAGGAAGGCCCTTTCGACGAGTGTACCACGAATATGCATACCGCCATATATGAAAGCAGTGCTCTAACCCAGCCTATCAATGTCATATGTTTCGGGTATCAGACTGGGCGAACGAGTCACTTTTTGTCGGCCAAGTATACCACAATGTTTTTCATACAATTTTTAAACATTTTGCCAAAAATGGTAAGGGGTTACAGTCATAAAAACCATAAGGCGTAAACACATTTTTGAGCTAGAAAGGTTTTTGACTGTAACCCTTTGGCCACAATGTTTAAAATTTGCATGTTAAACATTGTGGTTAACTTGTCCGACAAAAAAGTGATGCGTTTGTCCAGTCCGACACCCGTAACATTTGACATTGACACAAAGTTGGGTCGAATACTGAAAATCGAATCGAATACGAATACGAACACCGAAAAAGAAAGTATTTGAATACCGAATATTTAAACACTTGAAAAAATAAGTATTCGAATACCCGGAATCGGTATTCAAATCCTGGAAGGAATAGATTAAAATTGGTGGAAAAAAACACGATAATTAATACAAAATTTGAAGACCAAAAAAAAATGGTCCTTTTATCTTTTTTTACATCGGCGCTTTAAATTAATTTAATAAACTTCTATTTTACACCTCCCCCAAATTATGAAGAGCAAAAAACCTCCTCACCTCATTTTTCCGTATTCTTCTTTCCGTTTCGTATTCCAATATGATATTTTTGGTATTCAAATACTGATTCCACATTTGGGTATTCCAATACTTGGAACGCCGGCATTAGAGTACTCAAAATATTCATCGAATACTTCATAACTATTCGAATACACAATCCCGAATACTCACCAAAAAAGTATTCTGCCGAATACCGAATACCAAACACACAAATATATTCGAATACCGGCAAAATGTATTTTGAATACTATTCAGAATACTGAGTATTCGAATACGACTCAACTCTACATTGGCAAGCTGGGTTAAAGCGCTGCTTCCAAATATGGCGGTATGAATATTCGTGGTAGACTCGTCAAAGGAACTCCCTCAAAAGGTTTTAAAAGTGTTTTTATTATTAAATCCATCTCATTACTAGCCCCGAACAATATTAAGAAAACTGAATTGTCTTATTTAACCTCCCTATGAATGTCAGTTTTCAAATGTTTGACTTAACAATATACATTTAAAATTATTTTTATTTCTGGTTAGTTCTGGTTAGAATTGAATTAACATATAAAAAAACAGTGTTGTTCTAACACAGCTTTTATTTAAAATAATTGGTCATAAATGTATTAATTTAAATAATACAAAACTATCGAAGTAATGAAATATATGTGAAAAGTTTTCTTGTTTTACGCTTTGTTAACTTTGTTTATTGTTATTTTCTTGATATCTCCAGGTCCTATAAAATATTAAATAGCACTATTTTATTATTAATAGAGCATTTAATGTGCAAGCAGTTCAGTATGTCTAAAATGTGTTTTTATTTTTTTACAAAAGTAAAAAAACATTAACCTAATTAAAAATCCAACGATACCATACATAATAGCACAACCTTATAAAATATCTACATAGTTACATTTTTAATAATTTTTGTTTATTGTAACTATTTTCTATTTGTTTTCTTTAAAAAAAATGGACAAATGATTATTATTTTACTATGTAACCTATTTTGATTTATGTTATACGTATTAACTTGGTGTTACGCAAAGTCGGTCTATATAGGGTCGCGACATTCGGCCATATTGCTTTGACGTGTTATGACGTCACATCTCCCATTTTTGGCCATGTTGTTCAGTGCCGGAGATACACAGTTTATTGTATTATTAGAACAACCGTTTACACAACAGTTTTTAATTTTTATTAAGTTGAATTTTTTTTTACTTTAAATAAAAAACATTTGGAATTACATCTTTCAACAAATATCACTTCCAAAACAATGCAAAATGAAATGCGCAAATTCTAGACGCCACTGGATTGATCATCAGCTTTGATTTTACCCAGTCTTGCCAACTTTTCTCCGTGGAGTGCCCTTCCTTCCGTCCCCGACATCGAACCGCCTAAAAGTTGAGGATATGTCGCAACCTTATAAATATAAACTAACCTTGGGTGTTACGAAGGATTAAGAATAAGACTCCCAGGGCCATTCCTTGCCAAAATAATATTAAGTATATTTTTATTTAAAAAATCTTTTAAGATTAAAAACATAAGTTAAAGTATTTTTCTTCCAGTTTAAGAGCCACTATTATTTTAAAGTAGGTAAGGAATGAATCTTGTTTTTAAGGCACACGTATTAAAAGCACATTTTTAAAATCCTGTAGTACCTTAAAGCAGGATATCTTTTTTGTGTATAATTAATAAAATTTTGGAACTTATTTAAGGAAAAAAGTTAAATTATAGATAAGAAGAAAGACTCGTTTTGTATCCATACAGAACAACAAAATTTACGAAAAGATATCTCTATATTTATTATCTTTATCTGACTTTCGTTTTAAAAATGCTTTATCTGGATATATCAGCGTTTTTGTAGTCCCATAGTGTCGTCTGGCTTTTTAAGGATAAATGTCACGTGTTAGTCAGAAGTCAGCGATAATCCATAAATCAAATATGGGAAACAGAAATTTCCCCATTATGATATTTGAACAGCAATGTAAATAATACGTGAGATGTATTATTTCTTTTGGGTTAAAGAAATTTATCGGTAAGTAAACGGATCCGAAAACCATTTGGTAACCTATGTACAGGGTGGCCATTTAACACACAAACAACAAAGTTAATTTTGGGCATTTCAGGTCATTTAAGAAAAACGATCAAAAACGTCAATCTTTAATTTTAGGGGTAAATATTTTTTGACACTTTCACCCCTGAACTGCACCGTCTAGCAGGGTACGATCACCACTCACCCCCAAAATTTCAAATAAAAAGGGGAGCCGAGTGGTATTTTGAAGGTCCCCAATTACAACTGTCAAGTTTAAAGTATCTGCTATTATTTCCGTTGATATGACAGCTTGTTAAAATTTTGATATTAATTTTTTTATTGTATTATTTTAAATAACCTGCTAGAGCAAGCTACTTTAAAGTAAAAGAATATAGTAAGAGTTAAACGATCTTTTAAATAAGACGTCAATTAATCTTTCTGGAGAGGGTGTGATTTACCTTTAAATTTTAGGGATGAGTTACACCTCGATTAATATCTCATTTTAAAGATAGTTTAACCCTTATTATATTCCTTTAGTTTAAGTAGCTTGCTCTTACGGGTAATTAAATATTTTACATTAAAAAAATTAAAATTAAAATTTTTACAAGCTGTCATATCAACGGAAGTATGTAATTATTTAAAAATAAATTATTAATAAACACACTTCTAGATCAACAAATTTTATGTTCATCTTAACCAATCACACATCCTACCAAAATTTCCAAATCATATAAAACTTTTCAAGAATATTACAGGCTTGCTTGTAATTAATATAGGTAATAAAAAAACTATTTTAATGTATTGCCTCAATTTATTTTACTTCCTTATACTTAATCCTAGTTTCTGAAAAATAAAAATAAATAAAAGGCCAAGAACCAAAGACGGCTATGTATTCTAATATACAGGGTGGCCATTTGAAAACAAAACCGAGGTAATTTTTGGCGCTCAGGTCATTTAATGAAAAACACTCGAAACCGTCAACACAAACATTTTTTGCCGTTTTCACACTCTAAACCGCAACCGTCCAACAGGGGTGAGACTCACCCCCAAAATTTTAAATGGTAGGAGGGGTAGAGTGATATCTTATGTTAAAGGCATAAAGTAACATACCTACGGATAAGAGAAACCATGGCATGCTAAAATTTTCGTACCACTTTTGCGGCAGGCTTGGCGGCAGGCTTGTCATTTTTCCAGTTTACACTTTAAATGCGTCGGTTGAAGCCTCGCCTCGTGTAACATCAGCGGTGGGGAGACACGTAAGCTTACTGAAATGACTAACTGGCGATATTTCAACGAGAAACGAATAAAATTATATTGGGAGTTTTCGCATGACCTGTTCTTAAATCGGCTATTCCATGATAACTCTTATAATTTCCTTACTCTATGGTTAAAGGTCTGTTGACTTTAATTAAAACTGCCAAGTTTAAAATATATTATTGCTATTACATATTAGAAGAGATCTCGCTAAAAAATCAATAAAAAAACAGTAATAATCTTATAAATCCTGAAGGGTAAGTGATACGAAAAAAAATTACTGGAAAAATAGGAAATTTAATTATCTATAATAAAGGTTTCTATAATTGTGGGCCTCAAGAGCACGGTTACGGAGATACAGGCACAAACGGTTTTTGTAGAATGGCGGCCCTTCCGTTCGCCTTATTTGTAAGTATTTTGTGTTTTTAGATTCATAAGGTCATACTGCATATATCTGTAACAAAACATAACTCCTGCCAAATTATGCATTATGCACAAGAGAACTAGGGAGCAACTTTGCCTGTACTAAGTTTTGCATATCGAATTAGTATTTAATTATAAACAATTTTAAATAGGTTTTTTAATATCATTTTAACTAATCCTGCCTTTTTTTTCAAGTAAGCAGAGACAAACATTTTTCATGTTGTCAATTTTTTTGGCGATCTCTGTTAATTCAAGCAAAATAAGGAAAAGTTTCTGTTTTTATTTTGATTGCTACAAAATCACAGGTTTACATAAACCAATTAAAAAATCGGTATTTGTGGACTAATATTCATTTTTATAATATAAGCGTAACCTCCAAAAGGAGTATAACCATTTTGAATCAGACCAATAAGCGAGCTTTGGCGCAAACCTCGTTCCATTTTAGAATTTATACAGATATTACGTTTAAGTACCGTATCTGATAACACCGAACAAAGGCAATATCCCCATTTCCAATCGGTTTATATGGTTAAAATTATTACCTTGCTTTGTGCCCGACATACAGTTAAGAGTACAAGTTTTGCTTTTATAAAAATAACTTTAAATTAAACTTTTAAAGCAGATTTTCGACGAGCGAGCGTTGCGAAAACGCAACATTTATTTAACAATTTTTTAAACTTAGTTTTTGTTTTCCAAAATGGTAAAACTAAAATTATTAACGCCCATTTATTCATTCTGTGTGATAAAAAGTTAAATTTATATGTTATAAATCTTTTTTCTTATCACTCCAAGCTTTAGCAAGTTTAGTTAGGATTTACCGAATTATTTTTAATTTTTTAGTTTTGTTGTTAGTTGATACTTCTTATCCTATTTGATTTATTTATTTTAGAATAAGCTCTATTCAAGTAATCAAGCCCTTTTATTAGGTAATCATATTAAGGTGAATTATATGAAATCCGCCATTTTGTGGCAGCGGCCATCTTGCCTTTTATTTCTTTATAGTAAGCTCTATTTTATATTTTACCAATCAAGCCCTTTCATTTGATATCCATATTGAGGTACTTGTGGAAATAGTATATTACATTACAAGGGTGGAAAATGACTTATTTCACACGAGTGGGAATATTGTTGCACGAGGCGTCAGCCGAATGCGACAAACCCACGCGTGTAAGAAAGTGATTTTCACACAAGTAATGTACACTATTTTTCCTACGACCACAAGTTATTCACCAAAAAAAAAAACAATAAAAGTTGTTTGTGATCACGGAAAAAAATTGAAAACTTTGCATCACTAGGGTGATATATACTTTTCCTTACTGCGATATATTATACTGTTTAACAATATTTTTATATTAAAATCACCTACCTAGTCGCTTTTTATCATTTAGGAATTAAAAAAGGTCCTTATTAAAAAAATATTGCATGGCTTTTTTAATCTAAATCCCATTAACAGCCTGATAACTCCAAATTTATTTTAAATAACAATGACAGCGATGACAGCTTTATATTATACTTTGCAACACTAGTGTGATATAAGGCATTTTCTATGCAAGAAAACAGTGTGCTATTTACTATTTTCACATGTGGTCGTAGGAAAAATATGTATTCCGCCATTTTTTGGCGGCGGTTATCTTAGATTTAAATGTTTTCATAATAAGCTCTATTCTACCAATCAAGTCATTTTTATTTAATACCCGTATTGAGGTTGTTGCGAAGAAAATCCGGCATTTTGTATCGGCGGCCATCTTGGATTTACAATCATAAAGAATGTATTATTTTGTATTGATATCAAGATTAAAAGTGAGTCAGATCGATCTGTCGTCAGAAAGGGGATCAAATTCCAATTAATAAATTTGACCCAAATGAACAAATAAATAACAAATAAACAGGTGAAGCAAAGTAAAACTGCTAAAATTAAAATATTGTGGAAATTACTGAAAGCAACCGTGTTATAAAACCAGTTTACAGATACTCAAACTAGGATTTTTTTAATGTAAAAAACACCTATTTAGAAAAAATGAACACAAGATAAATTTTATTTTTATTTCCTGTCAAACTTTAATAATTGTAGATATTTAAAAGACATTTTAATAAAAATATTTTTATTACATATTAAAAAAAAAAAAAAAAGATTTAAATTAAAAATGCATTAGGATTTTTTGGCTCGTTAGAATTCATTTAAAGGAAAAATGCATTTTTAATTACTAATATTAAGATAGATGTCATTTGTTAGAATGACAATTTCGTGTTTTAATTATATAATTTTTTGGTTTAAAAGGATTCTTGCACTAATAAAATGATGTTTTTTTTTAAATCTACAAACGTGGTACTTGGTTTTTATTAATTCAATATGAAGACACTTTTAGTTTTTGTCTAGTGACGTTGGTCACATGTCAGGTAGGTAAACGTTTATCTAAGCACACTTAGGATCTGCTATATCTTTAAATTTTCTTTTTTTTAAATATTATTGTTGCTGTTTAACAAATAATACCTAGCGAACATATTTTCACTCATTGTTTTAACCCTTTAACGCCAAACTAAAAACACATAATTTGAAAATTATAATGAAATTATGTGCCACATTTTAACAATTTTTTCAGGATTATTTTGCAATCAAATTTGTTTTAAAAAGAATTATCAAAACTCTTTATTAAAATATTTACGGAGATGGCTTATTTCAAGGCAAAAAATCATTTATACCAAATTGTTATGCAAACGCTATTTTAGATAATAGATTTATGAAGTTAATATTTTAATTTAATTTCACATTATCATATCATAAAGTTCTGTATGGTAAAATCAGAAAATCCGAAAAAGACCTAACGGATCCAAAAAATACAATCACACGTTTTCATTTTTTTTTACCTCTATTTTTAATTAATTATAATCCATTTTAGAATTTCTAAATATATTTATATACTTTTACTACAAAGCTTTTCTCTTATTATAGTTTTTCTCTACGACGAATATTTCAGTATAATATGAGCGATTAAATTATTTTTTTACTTTTTGGCCCGCTACTTCATACATTTGTATAAGCAATAGTTAAAGGTATATTCACAACTAAGGAAGCACGATTGTACATCCCATTTGCAATGTTTACATGCCGGTATTCGCGTTAAGGTTTGGCCGCACCGAGCCCGGATTCACAATGATAGAGAAAAGTAGGGCATATTAATTTGTAAAAATTCAAAAGTACTTTTCATGTCCTTAAAAATGTAACGAACGCTTTTGTCAAGCTAAATCTATTGTTTTATGTACGTGTATCTTCATTTTTAAATCAAACAGATTTTCTTACTTATCTCTGTTTCATTTTATCCAAACTTTAAGTTTATTATAGATAAAACTGTGTTAGTTTATCTGTAAAAGTTTATTTTATGATTACGTGTAATTTAAAGCGCAGTATAACAGACTCATAGTACTGTAATTTTATTAAAAACAGAACTTTGTGCACCGCATTCCCCTATATTTCACAAGGGAGACGCAAGGCTAGGGGCTATTTGTGGCCAAACTTCCTTTGAACCTTCTTTTTTGCACACATTGCCCATGCACGATTTCCTTTAGCTGATTCTGTATATGTATGTACAGGGTTGGACCGTATATTTAGACAGCGCCTATCTTGTTTATGATACAAGGTAAAAAGAACTTTAAATACAAAAGTTTTAACAAATTATCCAAACCGTCAAATATATTTTTGCAGATACAGAGTAAGCCAAAAATGTGTGGAGAAGAAAATTTTAATTCTTTTAAATGGAATACTCTGTATATTATGTTACCATTAAAAATGTCCCATAAAAAGCTTTACAAAAATACCACATTTAATATATCTATCCTTAATAGTTTCGGAAAAATGGCCTTTTAAATCTGGGAATAATTTCCATTACAGCTACAGTCTCACCTTAGTGCTGCAAGTAGGATTATGAAAATTATATTTACCATTTTTAAGGTTTAAGTGGTCATATTTCGAAAACTATTAAAGATATATATCTAATGTGGTATTTTCGTAAAGCTTTATAAATACCTTTTTAATGGTAATATAATATGCAGGATATTCCATTAAAAAAAATCTTCTCCGCACATGTTTGGCTCACTCTGTATCTGCAAAAACATGTCTTTTTACGACTTGGATAATTTTTTAAAACTTTTGTATTTAAAGTTTATTTCTACTTTGTATAATAAACAAGATGAGCGCTATCTAATATACGGATCAATCCCTGTACAGAGATGACGCCTTTTCGTTGATCTTGCAGAGTATATCGAAACCTAAAGAGATAGAACAAATCTGTTTGCGCAACCTCGATTTCAATTTTTAAAACAAATTAAGTAGTGAAAGTAACTCATGGCTAACTTGAGTCGTTTTGGAGATACAGAGTGTTTTTCAAATTTTGTCAATTTGGACAAGCACTTGTAACTCGCTTAATATTAGAGATATTAGAGAAAACAAAATTATTAATCAAAAAGTTTTAGGAATTTTTACGTAAAACTCAGTGGCGTACCTACATTTTTTCCATTGGCTTTAATTTTAAAGTTATAACACAGTTGGGTTTTTTAAATAGAACACCCTGTATATTTTATCACCAATAGGAAGGTCTCCTTTAAAGCTATAAGAAATAGCACATTTATTATGTCTACTCTCAATAGTTTCGAAGATATGGTCATCATCAGGATTTTTTTAACAAAACACCCTGTATATTATATTACCGTTACAAAGATATTTTAGAAATGTTTAAAAAAATACCACATTTTATAAATTTATCTTTTACAGTTTTGGAAATATGACCATATAAATTTAATGGTGATAAAATATACAGGGTATTTTGTTTTAAAAATGCTATTTTCTTCATAGAATTCCGGACGATGGATATATTTCCGAAAGTATTAAAAATTAAATATATTAGGTGCGGTATTTTTACGGCTTTTACAAATACCATTTTATTGGTTATAAAATATACCGGGTGTTCCATTAAAAAAACCCAACTTTGTGTTATAACTTTAAAATAAAAGTAAATGGAAAAAATGTAGGTCCGCTACTGAATTCTACTTAAAATCCCTAAAATTTTCCTTTTTACATTTTTTCTTATCTCTAATATCAAGCGAGTTACAAGTGCCTAACCAAATTTACAAAATTTGAAAAACACTCTGTATCTCCAAAAGAATCAAGTTCGCCATGATTTACTTTGACCATTGAATTTGTTTTAAAAATTGAAATTGATATTGCGCAATCAGATTTGTTCTATCTTGTTTAGTTTTCGCTATACCCTGCAAGGTCAACGAAAATGCGCCACCCTGTACATGCACATATAACGGTTGACACAGAATGTTCTTACCGCCCAACTTTTTGTATTCTCTGCAAAATTCTGTTCTTAATAATATATCTATCATACAGGGTGTTTCTTTTTAAAATGGCGACCAAATCTAGAACCGGGATTATTTTGCTTTATTTTTTTTTCTTTGCTAAGTACCCAGGCTGTGGAAATAAAAGAATGACCTATTTTTCTTTCTTAAGTGGTGATATATATTTTTTTAATAAGTCACTTATATTTTGTAATTATAAGTTTTTAATGCATTTTTATGAGAGAAAATTTAAAAAATTTAAAATATTTTAAATGGGAATACCTTTCATTTTATTTTTAAATTCTACACAAAAATCCTTTTTTAAACATGTCACAACATAATGTTGATTCTGATGGCGGCCATAGATCATTTATTTATTAATTCCGTTATTAAGATGTCGTACATAAATGATCTATGACCGCCATCTTGAAAATAAACGAAAACCACAAGAGATAAACGATGAAAGTCCATTTTTTTATAAAATTATATTTTTACAGTTATGCTTTTCAGTTGATGGATGTTTCAGTACTGAAATAAACGGGATTATTGATACGATTTATGTATAAAAAATATCGTACATTTGAAAATATCAAAACGTTACTTAAAAGAACGATGAAAGTCCAATTATTTTATGAATAACAGCAAATTTTGCAAAATTATTTCATAGTTTTTATTTACACGTGGTAGTGTTTAAATTAGTTTTGCATTGTATAAATGAAATAGCAAAACAGCGTTAACAGTGTAAAAGAATTGCGGATGTTGCTAAAAACTAAAAGTACCACATGGAAAAAAATGTGGAACCTTAAGAAGTATTTCAATAATTATCGTTATTATAGAACGAAAGCTTTTACGGCCTTGGTCACTGCTAAATTGAAAAGGTATTTTTTTCTGGAACTAGGCCCTGTGAGTGAAGATTCTTATAACCTGATGACGGAGAATGGAGGCGGGCTCTGCGGGTGACGTCAATACTGAAAGAAACCGGTTATGCGCGATACCGGTAGCAGTTCTTGGAAAGATGGCCGCAATTTATGCATCTTATAACTTTTAAATATTACTTGGATGGACGTTTCTGGGAGCCACAAAGCTCGACTATCCAGATTTTCCAACGACGAAGTCCTGAAAAGCATATGTTGCGACATCGCACATATGACCAGAAGGGAGGGAGGTGGCTAATTGACTAGAATCAAAAGCCATAAATAAGCAATTAAGATTAATTAAGACGTTACGTCATCTACTGCACGAGGCATTTTCAAGGATTTTTACTCTGCGAGATTGGAACACTGAATAAGCTCTAGATCCCATGGCAAGAGCTTATATACCCTTGTCCTGTTCACCGAAACGTGTCCCTCTAGATGACTGCTTTCCACGTGTGGTCTAGACCGTAACCATTTTTTTTAAATCTTTGAATAATCCACGAAGGCTGAAAGCCTAAATACTAACGTACCGTGGGTGTCTTAAGCAGGGTAAGAGGAAGTTTGTTAACACGGGACTTAAAAACTTGAAGATTTGGGGGAAGAAGAAAGACCTCCGCTGGCAGCAGGTTCCACAGTCTAGAAACTCTAGGGATAAAAGAACGAACGAAATGGGAAGTTCAGGGCCTGTCCAATTGGACCGTATAGGGATGCATATGTGCGGCACCACGAGTTTCTCTGTTAGGAGCTGCAAGAGGTGGGACTATACTGGATAATTCGTCGGAGCAGAAGCCGTAAAAGTATCTATAGAAGAGCGATAGATCTTCCACAGCTCGACGATTGGCAAGAGAAGGAAGTCTTTGAGTAAGTAAAGGATCATTAATAAGACGAACAGCCCTTCTTTGAATGGCATCAAGAATGCTGAGGGTTGTAGGGAATGCCATTCCTCAGACATGAGAACAATATTCCAGGGAGGGTCGAATTTGGGACACATACAAAGTGTATAAATTGGAAGGAGAAAAATACGATGTGTTTATGCCAGTTAAGGTTATTCTTAAATGTGATGCCCACAAGGTTAAATGTGTCCCCACTCTGCAAAACCTGGCCACTCATAAGCAAAGGGTGAGTGTTTGATGATTTTTTCGCGACAAGGAACATGATTGTGTTTTGGATGCATTAAATTGAACCAGATTTTTGGCGCCCCAATCCAATATCAAATTGAGATCCTGTGAAAGAGATATCTGCATCGCCCTGCGTTTGCTTTCCAAGTCGGGTTGAGAGATTGGTTTGGGAACCTGGAAAGTGGAGTGAAGGGTACTATTGTCAGCATAACTATGAATCGGATTGGTTGTGGAAGAAAGAAGGTCGTTGATGTGAAGAAGAAACAAAGTTGGTGCTAGTATTGAACCCTGAGGCACTCCAGCATTAATTTCGTGAAAGCTTGAAGAGTGGCCATCAACAATAACTGATATACGTCGATTAGTAAGATAACTGGAGAGCCAAGAGCAGAGTTTAGGGAGGAAGACCGTAGGAGGAAAGTTGATTAAGAAGTGCGTCATGCCAGACTTGGTCGAAAGCTTTAGATATATCAAGAGCAACGATCTGGGACTCACCTAGAAACTCAAGAGACTTGTTCCAGTTGTGTGAAACGAAGAAAACAAGATCTGCTGTAGATCTCTTGTGACGAAATCCGTATTGCCTGTCATGTAAAATTTTATGTTTTTCTAAATACCTGAGAATTTGCGAGTTAATGGATTTCTCCATTACTTTACAAAGCATTGAGAGAAGTGAAATGGGTCTATAGTTGGAGGGAAGAGATTTAGATCCTTTTTTGGGAATAGGCTGGACACGTGCAGCTCTCCAGCTGTCTGGAAAAATACCCGTGTCATAAGAAATTCGAAAGAGCCTGGTTATTATAGGTTCAAGTTCAGGAGCACATTTTTTAAAACGATTGCTGGTATTCCATTTAGCCTAGACGATTTCTTGGTGTTAAGAGAAGAAAGGATACGCTTAATGTGTTTTACCTTAAAAATAATATTGGGCATTTTGTGAGGAACTGGGGGAATAGTTGGAATTGAATGATTGACAGGTGGATGAAGGGTTGAATTGGCAGCAAATTGTTTAGCAAATAGTTCGGCCTTTCCTTTAGATGTAGAAATAATTTCATCTTCCAAAAACCATTATCTTTATTGAAATTATTAGGGTGTTTATGTATTTCAATAGATTCCCGAACTTTTCTTTTATAGAAACCTTGGACGGACGCAAGAACCTTAGTTTCCTTTACATTAATATTGTGACCTGTAGAATGTTGGTGTTCAGCGGCTGCTGACTGAATAATTTGTTTATTTCTAATACATCGGTCATGTTTCTTAATACTAGTCGAAATGGACCGTTCAGGTTCTTCAACATAAACCCAAACTTCCCTGTTCGTGCGGTGAGGTGTAGAATTGACCATAGAATCCAAAAATATAATAATAAATATGGTGTTCCATTTAAAAAATACAAAATTTATAGCATAAGTCATTTGTTTGGCATGCAATTGTTTTTTTTTAATACGATTTTTAAATTCTCCGAGCTAAAGACATTGATTGATTAGCTCACTTAAATTTGCTTTTAAAAAAGGAGAAAGTAAAAAAATATGCCATTTTTCTGTTTAAATAAAATAACCTGTACATACTCTTTTATTTATTAAACTAAAAAATATAGGCTTATTAAATTTTTCTTGCATTTACCTTGGATATATTCGATGCAATAAAATATTTTTTTCCACGACCGTATATAAAATGCTGTTTTTTTAATCGTTAACATAAAGTTAAAGTACTCCATTCTAATACACTTCATAAAGTGTTAAAAAAGTAACACTTCAAAGCTTTTTTCACACTTTGAATTAGTGTCTTGTTTCAATGGCTACTACCATAAACTTAAATAACACAATTGATACAATGTAACAATAAACGCGACATCAACTGAATCAAACGGTCAAGTTACCTTTGATTTCGTCATTATTTCTTTTAGTTTATGTGTCACTAGTTTTAAAATTTGACAGTTTGCATAATAAATTTATTAGAAATTATTGAAAACTAATAGTAATAATGAATTTGGATAACTAAGAAATTGAAAAAGAATTTATACTATTTTAGTAATATTTCTACAAAAAGTAAGTACATACAATTTTCTAAAATTAAATATTCAAAGCATAGTTATGAAGAGGACAATAATTGTCTTCTAAAAAATAAGGATTTTGTTGCAATATAATGGCTGTGCTGCAAAAATGAAAATTTATAAGTTTAGATAAATAAAACATGTATAAAATGGTATTTTGGGAAATTTGTATACGGTCGTGGAAAAAATATAGTATGTAACACATGCATAACGTGTCGTTTTTTCACTTATGGGATTGCCGCACTCGCCTAACGACTCGTGTCTGTCTCTCTCTGTCTAATTCCCTATTCGTAAAAAAAAGTATCACTTTATGCACTTGTTACATAAATTACTGTTTTAGTTTAGTCAAATTGCTCCCGAGGATATACAAAAATTAATGAGATACAATACTGCATGTCAAAAACAAAGTGGCGCTAAGCAAGCAGAAATCATGGGTATGATCCAGGGAAAATTTTCTGATGATCCAGCATTAAAAGTCCATGTTGCGTGTTTGGGAAAAAAGATGAAATTTATGGATGACAACGGTCAATTTCAAAGGGATTATATAAAAGAAAAAATGCTGTCAGGTGTCCCGGATGAAGCTAAAATCGATGGCATTTTAGACAAATGTCTTATTCAAAAAGATACTGTTGAAGATACTGCTTTTGAGTCTGTAAAATGTTTTTCTGACAATCGAAAAATGATCTTAGAAAAATAGTGGTACTAGAAATAATTAAATTAACCCATTTTATACAGGACGTAAATAAAATTTATTAAATATTTAATTATTTCAGTTTATTATTATTAAAAACCATTTTGAGGGCTTCGGAACTAAAGTTGTGTAAGTCACCTTGTTTTAAAAATTTCGACTTACTGTATCTTTATATTGTTAAAAGCCATTTTTATTTTCTGCCAAAGCGGTGTAAGTCAAAATTTGATAGTAGACGAATCGATCCTAAAAATTTATGTCAATTTAAGAATATTTAATAAATTTATTCGAGCTTTAGGGAAAAATATTAATTTTAATTAATTAAAACGGCCAGTAAAGCAAGGGAAGCACGATAGTCATCCTGTCCGAAATGTTTATTTGCAGATATTTGCGTAATGCTGCGTCCAGACTTGCTACAATTCGCCGCGCCGAATAGCGCTCCACATAGTGCGGACGTGGACGTGAACGAATGTCGCGTCGTTCCAAAGGCTTGAGGAATAATTCCGCGGTGATTCAGAGCTTGTCGGTTTTTGCATCAAAGAAGCGCGCAAATAGGTTGGTTTGTGTGGACGGATGTTTGGCGAATTGTTGCGCAAGTCTGGACGCAGCTAACAGCCGTCTCCTTTCCAGACGTTGACTATGAACAACCTTATTTAGCTGATTCTGTATACGTTATTACAGAAGAGCAAAGTTAGGCCGATCGCACACATCCTACTAATAGCTACTACCGACCTACTACACACAAAAAAAAATGTCTTGTTTTAAGGAAATTCAAGGTTTTAAAAATATGCATTCTATTTGAATAGTTGTGCTTTTAAACCAAGATTTATTTCTTACTTTAAAATAATAGTGGCTCTTAAACTGGGAGAAAAAATACTTTAATTTATGTCTTTAATGTAAAAGAAATTCTTTAAATTAAAATATCCTTAGTATTATTTTGAGAACATCTAAATCAAGAAATGAGAACCTAAAGATTTATGATTTAAGCTCTTAAATATCTTAAATATAAGTTTTAAGATTTTAATCAAAAGAAATATTAAATGTTTCTATCAAAATATTAATGAATTTTCTTTAAAATAATAGGTTTTTATTTTAAGAACCTATACCAAAATCTTTAACCTTTATGTCAAAGAACCTATTTCTTTAATATAGGTATTCACTGAATAATGTTTTTAGTACGGTATCAACGGTACGATTATATCCTACCGTCGAACAACGAAAGTTTTTTTATAAGATACACGTTATTCGTATTATTCAACTTGGACCCCGGACAGCCAGTTTGAAAAGTCCTATGAGGTTCGGCAAAACGCATCATCGATGGAGAAGAGAGGTCTCGGTGAATGTTATGATAAGCAGAAATTCCTCTATATCAAAAAGAGAACTAGTTGTTTATTTAATATAAATATCTTAATTAAATTAAATTTTATTTCGGTCTGTGGTATTAACTATCTTGTCTTAAAGAAAGAATCTCTCAGTGGGAAAGCGCTCGATGTTTTTAACAGAATACATCGTTCTTTAATGTAGAACCACTAAATAAAATAAGGTTATTTTTATTACAAAAGCGCCTTCTTTTGAATTTAGTATGCAAAGCTAAAAACAGATTTTTTTCTGTTTGAGATCATATTTCTTTAACACATATAAAAGTCACAATTCTCTCAAATTAAATCTAAGGCTGTTGTTTTTAGATATCATTTTTTTCAGTGTACAAACTAATATTCTATTCCACTCCATTAGTGATTGGACCCCACAGGTTAAACTTCCGGGCAACCTAGGAAACTGTTTAAAATTAATATTTGTTGTGTACGATAATACATAAATATTAGAAAGAAATAAAAAATTGAAAAAAAGTAAATTAACGTGACACCGGGTGTATACAGGGTATTATAGAAAGTTGTTAAGAAAATTTAAGGACAAATTCTACATCAAAAAATATTTAAAAAAGTTGATAAAAACATAGCTTCGGAACACCAGGTGTTAAACTTTTTAAAAATCTGAAAAAATTCTTACACAGTTATTTTAGTAAAAATTGTTAGACTGGATATAAACCTTATTTAAATATTTTTATTATTTTTTTACTGTTGTTGTTACATATATGCAAATAAAAAATTACAAAGCCAAATTTTTAAAAGAAAACGTTTTCGCAATGGTTCTTTTTATGGTTTGAAAATATGGAATTACGTGTAAATTAATTGGAAAAGTAAAGTACAAGTATTTCATAGCAATAACACATGATACCCATATACAGGATGTCAAAAAAATACACCCCCTTAACATTTTTATTTTTTTAATGTACAAAGAAATATACAGGGTATTCCAATCATATTTATACACCAAATAACTTTGCCCCTGCACAAGATACAATAATAAACCCAAATTAAAAAGATTAATTTGGATACACTCTTTTTACTGACAGTACTAGTTAATATACAAGGTGTCTCAAAAACATAATTTTCATTGTCAAGTAGGTTTTATTGAATGAAACACCCTGTATATTTTAACAAATTTTGACTCTAAAGGTCAAACGGAACATATGTGACTTGCTAGCCTTTTAGCAACCTGAAATCCCGGTATTCGAAAACTTCAAATTCCGTTATTTAAATACTTAAAAGATGTATTCGAACACCGGAATTTCAATGCGAATGCAGGATCTAAATAAAAATATAATAATACGAAGCAAGTACGTAGGGTGTTTAGTAAGTTTTGAGATAAGACTAAATGGTGCAGGAAAGTAACATTGATGTTTTGTGTTTGTACATGTCATGTCATGTCGTAGTCCTACATAGTTATTAGTAAACGATCAGAGCCCGTACTCTGTAAAGCAATAGAAAAGAAATTTCCTACTAAAATGTCCATATGATTTACATTGCATAGAAAGGAAATTTCTTTTCTATTGCGTTACAGAGTATGGGGGCAGTTTTGCGCCAGTTCGTGTCCAGCGATTTTAGCGCAATGGCGTCGTGGACGACTATCGAGTGCCGTGTAATTTTGAAATATAACTTTTCATGTGGGTTATTTCAAGAACAGTGTTTAGAAGAAATAAAGCCTATACTTGGTGATGACTGTCCATCTCGTGCGACCATATACAGATGGTACAAACAATTTCAACGGGGCTCGTTTTCGCTTGAAGACGCTTCACGCTCGGGTCGACCGTGTGAAGTAGTTAGGTACCCCAGAAAACATATCTGCCGTCCAAAAGCTATAGAAACAAACCGACGAATTACCTATCGACAGTTAGAAGAGACATTGAACATTAGTTTAGCAACATTACACACGATCATACATGAGCACTTGGGTTTTAGAAAAATTTGTACTCTTTGGGTTTCACACAAGTTAACTCCCGAGCAGCAGACACAAAGAGTGAATTAGTGTAAAAAATGATGTCCAAATTCCAGGAGGGTAAATCTAAAGACATAGTGTCGATCGTCACAGGAGATAAAACTTATCTTTATTATTACGACGTCCCAACTAAACAACAGAATAAGATATGGGTTCTCGAAGGTGAAGAAACCGAAGTTCGCAAATCAAGATCTGTAAAAAGAATAATCATAGTTGTTTTCTTTGGTTCAAGAGGAATAATTGAACGTGTTGTGCTCCGAGAACAGAAGACCGTAAATGCTCTCTGGTACACTAAAGTATGCCTTTTAAAACTTATAGCAAAGTTGATAGTGATGAAAAGTTATTCTTTATAAAAACTTTCGCATGGTCCAAAACCTAAAATGCAATTATCAGGTATCAAATTGTGTCAATCATGTGAGGTTTGGCCAAAAATGTATTTTTGCTTAAGAATACCTGTATTTTTGTTAATATCGCAAATTGTAATAAAGAAAAAATGTTTAGAATTAAAAATTAGTTACAAATATGCAATTTTGTTCATTACCAAAAAAAAATTGATTTTTTTCTGCGAAAATCAAGAAAATTTAAGTTTGTACATTAGTGCCTTGTACATTCTTCTTGTTTTTAATAACAATAAATTTAAAAAGTTTAATAAATACTGTCCTATGACATTTATAATCATGAAATATAGTGCACTAATGTACAAACCTAAATTTTAACCATTATCGCAGAAAAAATAAAAATATTTTTTTGGAAATAAACAAAATTGCATATTTGGAAGTAATTTTTTATTCTTTACATTTTTTTATAAGAATTTGCCATATTAGCAAAAATAAAGGTACTTTACTCTTGAGCAAAAATTATATTTTTGGACAAACCTCGTACATGACTGACACAATTTGATATCTGATGATTGCATTTTAGTTTTTGCAGAACTTTTATAAAAATAACTTTTTTTCGTATAATTAAATATAAAAAAGTTTTCCATATGCCGGCAACTTACGTAGACACACTGTATGATATGGAATTTTTACCAATTCAAAAATGTCTACAAGCTAATACATAAAGTTTATAAACCCTAAGAGTAGAAAAAGTAGTGAAATAACTTGATGTTTGCCAAGTAATAGCAAAAGATAAAACATTAAAAAAAATATGGACAAAACAAGAAATAAATATTTTTGTGCTAAGGCTGGATGGTTGAAAGATAACGTGTTGTTGCTATTTGGCACTGTTTTTGGTGTTTGGCGATACGCTACTGTAAAAATGACTGCAAAGCCATTTAAGTTTTATTTTCTATTGTTTTATTTTCCCACCATCGGTGAGAAGTTAGGAAATTGTATTAAAAATAGGATTATGCTAGGAGGTTAAACATTAAAATTTTTGGTTCTAATGTTTTTTTTATTTTTATTATGGGTCCTTGGATCATCGATTTTTAAGAAACATCGATGTTACACGTCAATGTATCGTTGCCATAGATAGTCAGCTTTCGATGACACCATGGATGTTCAACATCGATGTTTGGTTTCGATGTCGCATCCCTAATTCGAATACCAACCAAATATTTTCTGAATAGCATTTAAATACTACCCAACTTTGCCTGCAAAGACCTCTTAGGTTTTTTTGAATAAAAATGTCTATTAAAAAGTTATGAACAGATACATTTTTATTTCCTGTTAAATTATAATTGTAGATATTCAAAACGAATTCAAATCAAATACTTTAATTAAAAGTACATTAGGATTTTTTGGCTCGTTGAAATGAGCTTATAGCAAAAGGAACAATCTAATTAGTATCATCAAGATGGATGTCATTTATTAGAATGACAATATTATGGTTTAATTACGCAGTTTTTTGGTTTATAAAGAATCTTGCATCTGATAAATATTATAATGTCAAAAAATATCTACAAAACTGTTTGTATATATTTTTGTTTAAGCAAAAATGAAGACAATTTTAATTTTTTGTATGGTGACATTTGTTACATGTCAGGTAAGTAAACAAATTTTATTTTTACTTTTTTGTCGTATTTTTGCTAGTTATTTTAATCATCATAGGTTATAAAAATAGAAAATTTACACAAATCTTATAAAATAAAATTTTACGCCTTTAGCTTTTTCTTGGTTTTAAGAGAAATAAAAAAAAAATGGGTTAAATTAACATTTTTGCAAGATTACTTCCGGTTCAACGAAAAGTACCGTCAGATCTCTTATTTTAAATACAAATTTTTAGTTTTTTTTTAAATTTTATTTTATATACACCCCTTCTCGATAATATACAGTGTGGGCCTTTATATTTTGACTCATTTTGGTCTCGGATAACTTTAGAACAAATAATGTTATTGGGCCTCTTAAAGTTTGTTTCATATGTCATTTTGTTGTCACTAGCGTAGATAAGGGAGGAAGTAAAGGGGGTAAAAGGAGTAATTACCCCCAGAAATGTTTAAAGGGTTGTTACAAATAAAGGTTGTAAAGTAGGGTTAGTTGTTATTTGTTTCTGCAGAATACAACAAATAGTAAATATGTATTTTTGAAGGTGAGGAACTTGTTGTGTCGGATTTTTATTTTGGCATATTATACTAGGTTTAAACTTACTTCATTAATTCCATTGCTTCCCCCTTTCAAGAAATTAACTTATCTACGTCACTGTTTGTTGTAACATTTCATTAGCACAAAAACAAAATAGCCGATTTTCCGATAAAGGGCAACTTTATTATTTGAAATGGGACACACTATATATTTTCTATGTTCTTAAAATAAATTTATTTTAAAGACATGTAGGTTAGCTATGGTAAATTTAAAAACAACGGATTTATTCACCGTCAAACAATTTACTGCATAACAATTAAGAATATTTCTGCTTGAACGTGGTACACAGTGATTCTTCATAAGTAATACCACAAATTATCAGAATACCCAGATGCGAAACTAAGCGTGTTCGTTGAAATCTCTCACCACTATCGTCCCTCCGACTGCGTGGTGGATATACACCCCACGATTTAGTACGTGACCTAATGCTCATCTAGGTGTCAGTTAGTCCCATACTTTTATTGGTATAGAACGTGAGCATAAGTTAGTTAATTGTGTTTAGTTGTATGTGAACTTAATTTTTTTACCGTTTAATATGGGATATAAATGTGTATATTTATTCTGTTCCTCCATTACCAGGAGCTGATCACTTTTTAGATTCCCAAAGGATCACTATTATTTTAAAACGATTTAACATAAATACAAAGCGTTTACAAATTACTTAGACATGTTACTAAAGTTATTGATATTAATCAGTATGTGCCTAAACACAGGAAAATATTTTCTTTATTTATAGCCGCACTGCCATTTAAAAGGCTATATTTTAAATTAAATAAAGGGTGTTTTCAGTAATTAAAAAAATTACATACTTCCAAATAAAAAAAAACAAATTAATTAGGTTTGGTTATTATTAAGGCAACATCTGCATTGCTTTAAAAGATTGCCTCGGGGTTTATTTAGAAACTTGTGTTACTCGGCTTTCAATTATTCTGTTTCAATCCCCAGTTACACAAAACTTTTTAATACACAATTAAGCTAAAAACGGAATACCATTAATAAATTTAATAAGCAGTTTTTAGGCAGGGTTTTTTTTTAATGGCTTTTTGTTAAACATTCTAAACCCCCATTAGTTTAATCGTTTTTAAAAATGTTTTGTGCAACCAGGTATAGACATTTTATTACAGGTTGATCTAAACGTGACATATACTAACAATATTTTACCGTTCAAAGAATGGGTAAAATTTTTAGTTTGTAATATTTTTTAATAAAGAAATATTTAAATTCCCAATTAGTGTATTATTCTTTTGTTCCGTTTTCCACACATAAAAAAGCTGCATAATTAGTTACTATAAAAGTATATCTCTACTTAGCGCCTTGGTGCGGTTTAACCTTTACAAATTTAAAATATTTCGATCCATACATTGGTGCAGATGTTTCATTTATTCTTTCTCAAGGTCATAGAAACAAGTAAGCGTAATTTGCCGCACTTTCGCATCTGTATATTCTGATAATTTGTGGTAATACTAAAGAAATTTCGGACTTTCCTTGTCTTTATTTTTAATTATATTCACAACGTTTTGTCCGTTTTAAAGTGTAAAACTATTTAAAAATTTGCTACATACAAGTATCCCTTAATTAAAAGTATAATTTAAAAATGAAAATTTGCTACATAGAGGGTTCACAGTATTAATTTAACAAAAGAAATAACCATAGTTTATTGTTGGACAAAAAAAAACAAAAACTTATATATTTTGGCATTTAGGTCAATTAGCATATCCACTCTTCAGATATTCGAATTTAAAAATTGTATTTAAAACTGCTTTAAACTTGAAAACGGACAAAGATAGGAAACATCGCGTGAATAGTTAAAAATATAGAATATGAAAGTAAGAAATTCTATTAGTATCACTTAATTAGGAGTATTATTAAAAATTAAAATTTGCTACATAAAAGATTCACAATATTAACAAAAGAAATACCCATAGCTTCTTCAAGTATTTTAGCAAAGAAAACTTCTAAAAAACGCAAAATTAGAGAAAGTCCATACATATCATTAAATAAGGATAAATGTCTAGAATCAATATCTGTTAATTTAAATGACACATACTTAGTTAACTTTGCTAGATGCTGAAGTCTCTTCAGGAAAAATCAAAATCAACTAACTTATAACTTTTTCGTATTATAAATAATAAATACACCAGCAACCAGTTATGTACGTTACTATGACACTATAACCAAACAAACATATTTGACATTTAATGTCAAAAGTTTTCAGAATTTCCTTAACAAAAAGCTAAAAAATTTTAATTTTTAAACCTAAATAAAAGTCAATTTTTAAATTTTTTATTTTAATTTAATTTTATCTTGAGAACGGTGGCAGACTTGACACCGAAACGTCGATTTTTAGTTTTTTATTTACTTATTTTTAATTTTGAAATTTTTGGTTTTTAATCTAACTTGGCGTGTCCCCAAAAATATCATCTAATAAAAGCAAATTTTTAGATTCGCATGGCACCTGAGGAACTACAAAAATTATTGAGACACAATTATGCATGTCAAAAACAGAGTGGCGCTAAGCAAGAAGAAATCATGGCTATAGTCCAGGGAAAGTTTTCGGATGACCCGGCATTAAAAGTCCATATTGCGTGTGTGGGAAAAAAGCTGAAATATATGGATGACAACGGCCAATTTCAAAGAGATTATATAAAAGAAAAAATGCTTCCAGTTGTCTTGAATGAAGCCAAACTCGATGCTATTCTAGATAAATGTCTTAATCAAAAAGATACTCTTGAAGATACTGCTTTTGAGTCAATGAAATGTTTTTCTGATAATTATAAAATGATCTTTCGAAAATAGTTGTACCAGAAATGATTAAATTAACCTTAAGACAAGACGTAATTAAAATTTATTGAAAGTTTATTATTAATTAAACATTATACAGTGCTTGTCTAAAGTCAGGACCTCCCCTCCTAACTTTTGAATTGTTTGGTATTTTTTCATGAAAATTTAAGTATTTTAGTAAGACAACATAAGCTGAAATTTTAGGCTAGAAATGACAGATATAAATGTCAAATTGAGAGTTGGGAGCCATTTTGAATTAAAAAATTTAATGGAATGGGGGTTTTGTCGCACATCATTTAAAAATCCCTAATGAGTACTTAATAACTTCTGAAAATGAACTCAACATCTTTACCCACGACAAAATGGCGGTTCTTTAAAAATTACCTGAATACCTTAATTGGATAACCATATTTCCGAAACTAATAAAGTTAGATACACTTAATGTGGTATTTTCCTAAAGCTCTCCTAATAGTCCTAGAGCTAGTGAACCCTTTAAATAACGTTGGACCTGAGGCTAGAAATTTATATTTATATTTCATGAGTCAAGCATCAGCTCTGCACATCATCACCCTGTATATTTTTAAAAGTTTTAAAAAATTATAAAAAATAAAACACTTGGAGCTGTAAGCTTAAACTTTTCTTAGTATTAAGTTCATTCATAGTAAGGTTAGAAAAAAATTGACAAGCGTGTGCGGCATGTACTTGTGCCAGGCGAACTAAAAGGTGTGGCTGATTTGGATGGCCATATTTCCAAAACTAATAAAGTTAGATGTACCTAATGTGGTGTTTTCTTAAAGCTCTTTTAAAGATCTTTTACCGGTGATGATACTGGTAATAATATACAGGGTGGACAAAAAGTTTTTTTTATTTATGAGGCACCCTGTATATTATATTACTTTTTAAAAGATCTTAAAAAGAGCTTTAAGAAAATACCATATTAGGTACATCCTACTTTATTAGTTTTGGAAAATATGCGAACGAAATCAGGCATATCTTTCAGTTCGCTTGGCAGGTACTTGTGCCTTGTGTCAATTTTTTTTTCAAACCTTACTATGAATGAACTTAATTTTAGGAAAATTTTAAGCTTACAGCTTTAAATTTCTTATCTTTTATTATATTTTTAAAGTTTCAAAAATAAACGGGGTGATGATGTGCAGGGCTGATGCTTGCCAGCTTATGATTGTTCTACTTAGCATGCTATGACACATCACTATACAAATTTCTAGCCTTACAGGCCTAATGTTACTCAAATGATTCACCAGCTCTCCTACTATAAGGATCTATTTAACAGTTTATATTTCTGGAATATAAAGTCAATACCTTAACCTACAACAGAATACCTAAATACCTAACTTGGATGGCTATATTATTTTCAAAACTAATAAAATAAGATGTACCAATTGTGTTATTAGAAAATTATTGCAAGTTGTCATATTAAGCTCGAGAATTATTAATACCGGCCTTATTTAAATAGTGCTTGTATCCCTAATTTAGAGTTATTGCAAATTAAGTTGACAGTACCATTAACCTTAAAAAAAACAAATTTGTGGTGGTTTTTGTTTATTGTTTTGTGTTGTTGGTTTTTTATAACACAATTACAGAAATACATATGAAAAAACAAGGTTTTAAGTATTTTTACTTTAAAAACTTTTCCATTTTGTGATCGGCAGCCGTTCGGTTTGACGAACAGTTCCAAAGTTAAAATAAGGCCAAAATAAGGCACGACCTAAAAGCGACATAAATAAAGCCGGGCACTATACTTATTAGGGAGTCCTTATCCTACCATGCATCTGCGCAAGCTCAGATGTCAAAATAAGGCCGGTATTATTAGTGCCTGGCCTTATTTCACTGTGCAATAATTCTCTATATTTTTAAAGGACTTAAAAATATTTTTTTAATGAGAATATAATATACGGGGTGCGTTTTTAAAATCATCTATACTTTTTTTCTACTCTGCATATTATCACCAATATCACCGTTTAACAGATTCTTAAGAGAGATTTAAGAAAATAACACATTAAATGTACCTAACTTTATAGGTTTCGGAAATATGGCCATCAAAATGAGGTTATTTAGTTAGTTTTTAAAGTACCGCCATTTTGTAGTAGGTAAAGATATTGACTTTATATTCTGGAGTTACAAAGTACTTGTCAGAATCTTTAAAATGATGTGACACAAGTTTTCCGTTTCCATTTATTTTTTTATTTAAAATGGCGCCCAGCTTATACTTTGTCATCTGTCATTTCTTGCCTATAATGTGGGTTTATGTTGTATTACTAAAGTACTCAAAGTTTCATAAAAAATACCAAACATTCAAAAGTTAGGAGGGGGTCCTGAATTTTGAACAAGCACTGTTTAAATTTATTACAGAACAGCGAAGTTAGGCCAGCCGAACACATCTTACTAAAGATGGGTCCAAATTTAATTCATTCTGAAAGCGATTCCGCCAAGTACACAAAAAATGATAAAGTAAAGAAACCCTTTTGTGAAGAATGATTTATTGCAGCAAAAAATATTTAACCCGACGAGTTTCTAGTACCACGCCACGTGCCACCGGTTTTATAGTAGGCAGAGGCGAAATAAGAGAATGTTTTGTAAGTAGGTAATACGTGTTTTAGCAATGTATTTTTATTATTTATCTAAAAATATGTAATCAGGCTCTGTCCGAGGCTATGTGCATTCGAAAAGGTTTGTTTACTTTATCATTTTTGTGTACTTGGCGGCATCGCTTTCAGAATGAATTAAATATGGGCCCATCTATACCTGCTACAAACTAATGTTTATTGCGTACGATAAAAAATAAAACAAAAATAAAAAGTAAAAAATAAATGTAAATTAATAACTTGACACTGGGTATATATGGAGTGTTACAGAGTGTTGTTAGGGAAAATTAGGGGCAGATTCTACATCAGAAAATATAAAGACAAATTAATAAAATAATTTAGTGCATTTCTTTAGTGAACGGATAAATTCATGAAATTTAAAATTAAGGATAAGAAATTGTTGCATAAATACTATATTTTAGAGTGAAATTGACAAATAAAAATTTTAAAATGGCTGCTGGAAGCCCTCTTGAAAAAAAAAAGTGAAATGGAAAGGGAGATCTGGTGGTACATCATTTTAAAGCTCCTGACGAGTACTTTATAACCCTAAAATATAAAGTTAATACCTTCATCTATACTTTGGCCACTATAAATTGATAATGAATACCTACACTAGTAGGGCCCCATTTTAGAAGTAAGGACCTTTTTTTTGGTCTCCAAAAATGTTTCCCCATCATAGTAAGGAAAACAAAAGTTCTTATCAAAATTGATTTAATATATCTATAAGAAGTCTACATTTGCTCAAAAGTAGTATAAACAAATAAGTAGCTAGTCACATGAAACGGCCATCAAGCTTGGTATATTTGTTAAAATTTTGTTATTTTAAGAATGTGAAACCTGCTGCCCGCGGAGGTTTTCCTTCCCCCCAAATCTTCAAGTATTTAAGTTCCGAGTCAACAAACTCCCTCTTACCTCGCTTAAGACACCCACGGCTTAAAAATTAAGCCGTGTTATAAGTGAAAATTTGCCTAAAAGCCGTAATTTTTGTAAATTGTGCAATGTTTTTGCACTAATTTTGTCTATATCTCCGGTTCTAACAATTAGATCAATGCATTAAAAAACCCTAGTTTTGTAATTTTTTTAAGAAACCAATCATCTCTTTTAGTTTAGGAGCTAGAGCCTTATAAACAATTATATTATTTATAACAAAATCCATAGGAATACACTCTGAAACTCCGTGCACACTGATCGGCCACGAAACAGCCCTGGCCCCCATACTAAGCAGTCTATACCAGGGGCGGTCATAGGGGGGAGCCATGGCCCCCCTTGGATCCGACATCCATTTTATTTTATTGTGTTTCATACATGTCTAATGGCAAATATGGGCATTTATTGAGGGTCCCCTTCAAGGATGGTCCGAGGGGTGGGGCTGGTGATGGAATTGAAGAGTGAGGACCTTTTCAAATACGTAGGAAGGAGGTTTTGTGTAATTTTATAAAAATAATGAAAGGTGAAAACAATAAAAGATGTTAGAGGACCTTTTTTTGCTCTTTAAAAAATTTGAACCACCATTAAAAATTTTTGTTTTTGCCACCCCACACACTTCTCCTCGGCGCATGGCCCCCTCAGAAAGTCGATATGACCGCCCCTGGTCTTTACGTCGTAAATGCTGTAAGCAAAATTCGGACCGCGGCCTAGGTGAATTAGGTAAAAGACGACTTTCTTGGACATTTAAATTTTTGGTTCATTTGTCCTATTGTAAAGTCTATCCGTGGACATATGTATTGTATACAGGGTGTCCGGGAAAATGTGGAAATCTCTCGCACACGTATGGAACAGATGAAAATAACACGACAAGTTCCTATAAAATTTTTCCGTTTAAGCCCCCTGCGGAGATATGATCCCCTAAAGGGGGCAGCTAGAAATCGATTTTTCGTGAATAACTTTTAAAGCGCTCTGTATAATTTGATAATATTTTAGTACGATGCATACTAGTAAAGACCTCTTAAAATAGTGCCCTTGAAACTTATGTCGCTTCTTTAGTTTGCCAGGGACGGACTAGTTTTCGCACATTATTGATAATATTTTTTACGCCCTGTATGGTGAAGACACAAAAATATGTTTTTGGGTAGTTTAAACCTTTTGCTAAAAAAAAGGTACTCTTGTTTGACATTGATAAAATGAGCCGTTTTCGAGTAAAAAATTATTTTAACAATAAATTCCTGACCGGCTACGAGAGGACTTCAATACTGAATCAAAAATTACAAATTACATCGAAAATAAAATATTGTATTATTAAACAAAAAATAAACTCTTATTGTTAAAATAATTTTTTACTCGAAAACGGCTCATTTTATCGATGTCAAACAAGAGTACCTTTTTTAGCAAAAGGTTTAAACTAACCAAAAACATATTTTTGTCTTCACCATACAGGGCGTAAAAATATTATCAATAATGTGCGAAAACTAGTCCGTCCCTGGCAAACTAAAGAAGCGACATAAGTTTCAAGGGCACTATTTTAAGAGGTCTTTACTAGTATGCATCGTACTAAAATATTATCAAATTATACAGAGCGCTTTAAAAGTTATTCACGAAAAATCGATTTCTAGCTGCCCCTTTAGGGGATCATATCTTCGCAGGGGGCTTAAACGGAAAAATTTTATAGGAACTTGTCATGTTATTTTCATCTGTTCCATACGTGTGCGAGAGATTTCCCACATTTTCCCTCTCCCTTCACCCTGTATATGTATAGTAAATATAACTAAATATGATGGGCGAAAAATGGCTGATCTTTCACCCATCTCCTCTACTTTAAATTTAGTTGAAGCCTGAACAAATAAAACAATTTTATTTTAAATCCATGACGAGTAGCTTCGTATACCCACATTACATTACCCTAATGGATACACCTGAACATGCAAATGTAGGGAAACACACACGTAATCTGCAAGTTTACCCACGCCGCACCGTATTCCAAATACACAAACCCTAACTATAAAAATTTACATAAAACGGGTTTAGTTTTAAATCCATAAACCCTATTTATACCACTAATAAATTTCTGTAAACAATGCAATTATCATCTGGACGTTTTAATTTAAAATTCGATACTAAATTAGCTGTCCAGTCTGCCACTTTTAGTTTATACGTAAAAAGGCTTATTGCTGTATAAATTCCAATATTGGGAATGACAACAAGGCAACTACAATTTTTCCTGACAATAAGTCTTTTACATTTATGAATTTTAAAAAGTTTTTTAAACGAAATATGTTGTATTTATACAGGGTGTTATAGAATATGGTTAAAAAAATTTAAGGAGAAATTCTACGATATAATACAGGGGGCCCACCATATTCGACACGGTCTGTGGCTGGATTTAAAAATAAGCAAATTGGGAAACAAAAAGGGGTCGAATAAGTCCACAGTTTAATATTAGTTTAGCCTCTACAATCTTAAACAAGATTGACGTATCAAAGTTTTATTTTTTAAATGGAATACCCCATATTTTATTACGGGTTTAAATTCTACTTAAAAAAATAACATAGGTTTGTTTATAGTACCAAGTGTAGTGTCTAATTTAATTCGTTTTTGTGATATTTGATTTTTGAAAAATGCACAGGTGCAATTAAATTAATTTTACTTTAACACTATTAACTCTTTAAACTTTAAAATTTGTTACAAAATTAGGAAGAGTCTGCCGTCAAAAAAAATCAATTAGCTAAATTTACTAGAAAAGTATAAAAGATAGGTATAGGCAACCTACACACACCATTTAAAATGCTATTTTATTTGCCATTGTGTGGTGTCAAGAAATACAGGGTGTTCCACTTAAAATAAGAGAGTTTTTGCTATTTGATTAAACAAACCTATGTTATTGTTTAAAGTCGAATCTAAAACCCTCATAAAATATTGGGTGTTCCATTGAAAAAATATAACTTTGATGGTCAAACTTTTTGAAACACCCTGTATAGGCTAAACTAATTTTATACTATGGCCTTATTCGACCCTATATGTTTCCCAATTAGCTTTTAAAATCCCCATGGCTATCCAGACACAGACCGTGTCGAATATGGTGGGCCACCCTGTATAAAAAAGTTCATATATATACGAGCCCGGAAATGCATTCCTTCCCAAATACAGGGTGTTAGACGCAGTGGCTTGGGGTAGAACGTAAACTTGGGGCCCACATAGAATTACAGTAAATGATTTTTTTTCATGAGAAATATTTTGTTGAGGTAAAAAAAGGTCCTTACCTACAAAATGGGGCACTCTAAATATTACATGATACTTTTCTCAAAATCGGGGTCCCGTTTCTGAACTACATACTCAAATAATATTGCCAAATTAAAACAATTGGGTATAGAACATTTGGGATATTGAAAAAACAATATTTTTTTAAAGTTTAACACCTGGAAGGAAGAGAAGGAATCCCCATGTTCAAACTTGTTTTTTCATATTTTTAATAGTAGAATCTGCCCTTAACTTTTCTTAATACCACCCTGCCTATTTTTTTATCTTTTGTCATTCCACGAAGGCATATGCCTAAATACCAGAGTACCGTGGGTGTCGGGTTATTAGATGTTTAACCCATCGTTCCCCCTGTTCCGTCAACGTTGTCCAAGTACTGAAACATGCAGTTTGAATGAATTTCACAGCACCTTTTAGACAACGCGGTAGTGCCACCACGGTGGTTATTTTTAAATAACTACTACCTAAATATGTCTCCTCCGCTGGAAATAGAACCGGCGACCTCTGGCTTCGAAGATTAAAGCTCTGTCCACTGCGCCACGGGGAGACAAACTATGCCTTAAATTAGTTAAAATTTCAGTACAAAGACGCTAATGTTAACGAAACATATGTATGTTGGACTTTGTTAAAAATTTGAAAATAACGTAATATGATTTTTAAAGGTAAACAAATGGTAATTTTTTTTTAAGGGCCAAGCAAAACTAATTTAAAAATAACGATAACTTAATTTGATAAAAGGGTTAACCCTACAATGACACCATTAATATTTTATCTGGATAAGACAAATATAACGCTTTATTAATTAAAGAAAAGTAGCTAATTAAAACCTTTTTATGGGTGTTTTTATACGGTTTATACGCCTTTTAGTGAAAATCGGATTAAAGCAAGTCTCCCCAACATTCCGTGCATAATGAAATGTTTGCGCAATGTTTTACATTTTATAAAACAAAAACAAAAACAACACTTTTAGGAAATCTCTCTTTTTTATGATATTTTAGTAATGTAAATTTTAGCTTTACTTTTTATTTTATTTTTACTAAAATCAGTCATTTTGCTGATATACTCGTCGTATATCTATATAAAATATAGTTTTAAAGTCAACTTTGATGTTTGACGAATTTTCAATGAGATCAAATATGGATATAAGGAGAGCATTAGGGACTATCCGTCCATTAAATGAAAACTTTTGTTACACATGTTGTAAAAATTGCTCTTTTGACTGAAAGCTTTTAAGTTTATTTTAATAATTTCTATGAAAAGCTTATAAATAAAGTACAAAAATTTAAAAGCAACAACACATGATACATACAGTGTGTTGACGTAAATTGGCTTTATACTGGAAACTTTTTTATTATTTGTACAAAAAAAAGTATAAGTATTTACTTTGTACAATAAGAAATAAAATGTTATGGAGAGGGGCTGTAAATTTATAACTTGATCCCCAGTAGGAGATTCAGTAACAGCAGACGCGGTAGACTTTTGAATTGCTTTCGGCGACGCGACGGCAGCAGACGGTCTAGGGCTAGAATGTCTGCTGTTGGGTCATGGTTAGTTCTGGTTAGTTAAATCTTTTTTTTAATTCCCTAATAAATCAAATTAAAAAGAAGGATTCATTTAACAAGAACTAACGATGACCTCCCACTCTGACAGTTTTGCATGACCGTCTGTAGCGCTTCAAACCGCCGCGTCTAAAATCCGGAAAGAGCCGAAGAGCCGCTGGTGTTACTGAATATGCTTCCCGGTACTTAATTTTAAGGTGCTCGCTCACTTAGGCACTAACGAGACAGAGATTAGACAAGTTTTCGACAGTATGTACGCATATATACGTATTTGAAGTGGCGACAACCGTACAGAGACAAGCATATGTTTAGTGGTAAATTTATACTATATTCCCAGCCAATGAAATCATATGTCGATTGGAGAGCGCCAATGTTACACAAACCCGATCGCCACGGGGCAAAAACTACCCCTTTGGATTATCCCACAGGGTCAAAGAGTGCCATAATAGAGCCATCTAAGACGAGTACGCAAAAGCCTGTATCCTACCAAAAACATTATTTGACATACAAAAAATAAAATATGTTTTTACCTGTTAGGTTGACTTCTTTCTATTTCATTCCAAGCTCTTTCTGTTTAATTTTTTCGCAAATATTTTTTAAAGTATATCTATAAAGCACAGGACTTTTTCAAATTTCATATTAAACAAATCCATGTTTGGTTCAAAAATGTCTTAAGGTAACACTGATTTTCTTGTGTATGTATTGCATTTGTTTACTAAAGGACTTGCTGAGATCGGAAACGCTAATATGCCTTCGTGCTCTCGAAGCCCGTAAAAATCGCGTTCGCGTCGCTGTTGCACCCAAAGTTGATTGATGAGATAAGGTTACGACATTCGCCATATTGGTTAGCACGACTGTGACGTCAAGTCGGGCTATTTACGGTCATGTTTGATTTTAGGCAGATCAGTGGCGTAGAATTAAGGAGAAAACAAAAAAACTTTACTGTATGTTGTGAACACATTTTTTTTAATTATATTAATAGGCATAACTTAAAATAAAACCATAAATGTAGTTTAATTATTGAAAATTAAAAATTATCAAAGCAACGACAGGACGATGAGGTACCTGTCAGAGCAAAACAATTTCCATGGTTCCGTAAGTCAAGAACCATTTTAAAAACTTTATATACGGGGTGTCCGCTGATGAATGGTACACAGAAAAACCACAGATTTCTTATGCCAAAATAGTAATATTTAACCAAACATACCTAATATCCAAAAGTTCATAATAAAGAAGATACAGGGTGTCACAGTATAAAGATAAATTAAATTTATTTCAAAAGTTTTTTCTCCTTTTTATATATTTTATTAAAACTCTTTATCTAGGGGTCTTTAAATATTAACTTTTCAGATCGAATATTAATTTTTATGTGTAGACTAGAGGGCGATAGGTACACTATTTAAAATTCTCTAAAACGTCCCAATTTTTTTGTGCTACTCTGTATGTACCCTCTAAATAAACTAGTAAGCTTCTCTATGCTTTCTGCACAAAAAAGGTATACTTAGTAAAAATTGGTCTTGGCAACCGTTTTTAAGATATTCACGATTTAGTTGTTCAGTGCACCGAAAGTGCCTTCAATAACATCGTATGACCCATAATTACAACTGCTTAGATATAAATACCTGATATCCAAAAAGTCCTGGATACTGAGTTTTATTATAGTTATTTATTAGATAAGTGAGTTATATTACATATAAGTCACGCAAGAAAAGTTTAACTCTCGAGCCGGAAGGGCGAGAGAGGTAATTTTCTTAAGTGACTTATATGTAATAACTCACGTGTCTAATACAAAATTTTATCCAACACTTTCGTATAAATCGTTTTTAATATCGAAAATAATTTGAAAACGTCATCCATTATTTGTTACTTGTCATTGTCAACACCAGCAACAAAATTTTGTATTTTTGGAAAGCAAGCTTGTTTGGTTGTAATGCATTTTGTTGGTAACTACGGGTTTGTTTAGTCTATAATTCACTAGTGAGCTAAAGGGTACTTTAGCTCACTAGTGACTTATAGTACACTTTATATCCTCAAAATCTGATCAATTATGTAGATATTATATGTAAGTGTTGGATAAAAATATTTTATCCATCACTTACATATAATATCTACATAATTGATCAGATTTTGAGGATATAAAGTGTACTATAAGTCACTAGTGAGCTAAAGTACCCTTTAGCTCACTAGTGAATTATAGACTATACAAAATTTTGTTGCTGCTGTTGACAATGACAAGTAACAAATAATGGATGACGTTTTCAAATTATTTTCGATATTAAAAACGATTTATACGAAAGTGTTGGATAAAATTTTGTATTAGACACGTGAGTTATTACATATAAGTCACTTAAGAAAATTACCTGTCTCGCCCTTCGGGCTCGAGAGTTAAACTTTTCTTGCGTGACTTATATGTAATATAACTCACTTATCTAATAAATAACTATTATTTCCTTTAACACTCCTTAATCTTCCTTGTCATTAACTTTCGGATATAGGTATGTTTGTTTAAATCCTAATAGGTATTTTCGCATAAGAAATCTGTGGTTTTTCTGTGTACCATTAATTAGCGGACACTCATCTGTATCATATGTATAAACACTAAAACAAAAAACTATACGACTAAACATTATAAAAATCTCTAAAATAAAACGAGTCCGAACCAATAATATGTGAAGTCTCTATAAACTTACCAAAAACATTCACAACTGAAAATCCTTGCAAAATATACAACCAAAAAAAGGGCATAATTTTCACAGTTTTTACCAAACAAAGCTTCGACAAGGCACGACTTTGTAATTAGCTAATAATGCTACCAACTTTGAACAGAACTGCCAACCGAAATCGTAATTCTCACGTCCCGGACAAAAGCTATACCCGGTCTTGCTTATGTCTAAATCCCTTCTCATAAAGGAACTCTGGTTGCACCGACCCATCTGCGGAAAGCCTTAAGGCGACGTGTCGCGATGAGACCAAATTCGCCGAAGAAGTTTACATGTAATTAAATGGAACCCCGCCAATATAGGCATCGCGTCTGTATTGAAAGAGTTCCATGTAAACTTCTCCGGCGAATTTTGTCTCATCACGACACGTCGCATAAGTGGGCGAGCACCTTCATTGGGCGAGCACCTTCAGTGGGCGAGCAGCAAGTGTAGTTAATGTTTTTAATGTTTGTTGGTAGGTTTAGTAGCATAGCTAGGCGGTGTAGGTCATGCAGTAAAAAGGAGTAAATGTGAGGCCAATTGAAACATAAAAAGTAGGGCCCAAATGGTAACACATTGTCATCTTATAATTTTGTGTAAGATACACAGTTATAACCTTGATAGAAATGTTGTATTTTGTCTATTTTTGAAAGTAAGAAACATTTTTTTATGGTTGTCCACTTGTTTTCTTTTTCTATTTTGTATTTTATCTTTATCGACATAGGAGGCCTCACCGATACGACTTTGCCTTCGCCTGTATTTCATAAGATAAACAGTTGTAACCATAATAGAAATATTGAACTTTGTTTAATTTTAAAGGTAAGGACCCTTTTCTTTTTGGTTGTCAGCACGTATTATTTTTTCTTCATCGATAAACGAGGTTTCGAGGGTATGACTTGGCCTACGCCTGTATTTGCCCACGCTACGCCACTGGGCAGGTTTATTTAGTATAGTAATCGAATAAATAGCTTTGTTCGCGGGTTCGATTCTGAACCGGTTCTGGGACTATTCGCATGCGCAGTGAAAAATTAGTGTTTGCGGTTAGTAAAATCCTGAATTTTTAGTAATAGTTCTGTGTTCTCGATTAGCAGTCCTGGGATTTTTGTTGGAACCAAAAGTTCAGTTCTGAATTTCATACGTATTGTCGACATGGTCAGCTGTTTTCTGTTTTTGTGGTACAGAAATAAACCGTTGTATTACAGTTTATTTGTTTCTGCCACTTTTTATGCGGGTTAATATACCTGTTGAATATTTTTTTATATTTTTGTGATTCTGAGCGTATATAAACAAAAAGGATTTTGATTGTATTCCGTATGAATGTATGTATGCAATAAAATAAATAAAGATATAATTAAAAAATATAGACAATACTACAAGATTTTACCGTTTCCGTTGTTTGAATTTTATCTTAGTTAAATACACATACTTATGTTTAAAACGAGAGGAGGCAGGGAATCCCCTGCGTCTTCCGCGGAGAAACCTCGAGTGGCTTTCGACAGCAAAAAAATTTACCTTTTTGTTTGAATTTATTTTTTTGTGTAGTATCCAATTTAACCATGAAATAATCCTAACCAAAAGGCTAGGTTAGAATACATCCTCAACTGTATAGAAAATCGTTCGCGGTAAATAAAAATTCCGAACTAATAAATAACTAGACATGCGCTTTAAAACAATTCTAAACCACTTCGGTTCTAGTTCAGAATCAGTTCATTACTAACCCGCGAACAAAGCTATTATTTAACAAAACAGCAAGTTTAAAAACTAATTACTATTTATACCACACATATTTCCATAAACAGCGTAATTATCATCACATGGGACGTTTTAATTTAAAGTTCGGCACTAAATTAGCTGTCCAATCTGCCACTTTTAGTTTATACGTGAAAAGGCTTATTGCCGTATAATTTCCAATATTGGAAATTGAAAATGACAAAAAGGCATGTTAAACAGTTTGAATGCTTTATAGTTAAAGCATGGAATAGAAAAAAAAAACTGGTTGGACCTATAACGTGAAAAATGAAATAACCTATTAATTTATGATATTTTTTTGTTAGATAATTTTTAAACGCATAAATTTATATTTTTATTCAGTCATTTTTAATACACACATAAAATATTTTTTTGCAAGAATATTATGGATTTTCTTCAATATATATTTTTAATTTAAAATATTTTTTTCTTAAGAAATAGCAATATTTTTGCTTTAAGAAATTATATTGTCTTCTTATTTAATAATTTTATTCTTACTGTATATTATTTAAACAAGTATGTATTCTTTAAATAATACACAATTTGTTTTTAAATAAAAAATAATATGATATAGTCAAGTCAGTAAAGAGTTTTGCCGAAAAAACCTCAGTAGCTGCTCCGATTTTGAAATTTTAATTAAATTTTGTTATTATATTATTTAAAACAAAAAACCTTTAAGAAAGTGTTAATGATTATGTATCCAAAAATTGTTTCAATAAACTTTAAGAGGTAATTCTTAATCCAAAATAAGAAAATAACTGTATATAGGGATGTTTTAAGGTCCTACTTTTGGAACTACAGGGTGTTATCATACTTTTATATCGGTTCAGATATTTTTGCGAAATTTAAAAATGGACTTCTAAGCATTAAAGAAATTTTTGAACGTATAAAAAAACATAAATTTTTATCAATGTCGTTCGTAAGGTATATTATGGTTCATATGTTTTTAGAAAAAATTGTACGCCACTGCGTCTCCCTAAAAAAATGTTTTCTTTTATTTTTTTATTTAATGTTTTCGCCCTAAATAAATACAAACATTTCTATGGCATGGTCATTTAATATCGTTAATATCTAACTTTTCAGTATATAATATATCCTTCTTTTTATAGCTTTTTATATTACTTAAATCAAAATAATTTTCTACGCGAAAAATTGGTCAATACATCAATGTTTCAACTTTTAATTTATGTAATGATTGGTAAAGAAAAGTAAGTACTCAGGGCCGGCCCGAGAGGTGAGTCGGTGAAGCGATCGCTTCAGGCGGCATGATTACAGGAGCGGAAAAATGATCATGTTTAATGTAAAGTAATTTATTAAAAAATTTAAAATTGAAAACCAGTGGAATTTAAAAGTGAAGACCCTTGTTTTTGGTCTTCAAAAATACGTCTGGAGGAGAAAAGAAATCAACAGTAAATTATTTAAGTTTTTAAATTGTAGAAATAAAAGATTGCTCTTCAGAAAAATTTTGAACTTCAAATTTTATTTTCTTGTAGGGGCGACAAAATTGTAGCCGCATAACTACTCATAACATGACTAACATATGTATACTATAGATAGCGATTTGGCCATGCCGAAAAATGTGTTTTTTTACGCGAGAACCATATCGAATAAAAAAGTCAAGATACCAAATCTGTTTAAAAGTTAACAGAATCCAAAATATAAATAAAAAAATATTTGCAGCAAATTCCTTTTGGACGACACTAATAAAAAATATTTTTCTTGTTCGTCAAAAAATATATCTTTGATGCATTGACGACGTCTTCCAAATTTCCCAAAAATATTTTTATTGGTAAAAAGTTGTAAAAAACTAGTGTTTTTCCTTAATTTTAACACCCTGTAGTTCTTAAAGTAGAACTTTTAGTACATATGTTCATAAAATGGTGTGTACTTATTTTTTTCTTGGAAAATCATCCCTTAAAGTTTGTTGAAAAAGTTAGTTGACACTCTGTATAAATTTTATTTTTATTGTTTAAAAAATTAGGCCGATTTTATTGGCCATATTTTTAAAACTAATTGTACCATACTGCTATTGCATATTATCTTTAGCCCCTCCTAAATAAGATCATGCAAATTGTGGGAGGCTACAAAAAAGGGTCTACCTCTTTTACTGTAAATATGTATTACAAAGCAGAGTTGGCAGAATACTGAAAATCGGTATTCGAATACGAATACGAATACCGGAAAAAGAAAGTATTCGAATACCGAATATTTGAATACTTGAAAGAAAAAAGTATTCGAATACATGAATACCCGGAATCGGTATTCGAATACTAGAAACGAAGAGTTTCGAATACTACTAAACTAAACCTAAGGCAAAATTAAAGAGCAAAAAAACAAAAAAAGGTCCTTACCCTTTTTTTTCCTATTTTGCTTCTCTTTTGTTATTCAAATCATAACAATTTTAGTATTCGAATACCACTTACACTTTTCGGTATTCAAATACTCGGAACGCCAGTATTCGAATACTCAAAAAAATATTTGTCGAATACTTCTTAAGTATTTAAAGTATTTGAATATAGAATCCCGAATACTGACCAAAATAGTATTCTGCCGAATACCGAATACCAAACGCACAAATGTATTCGAATACTATTCGAATACCGGCAAAATGTATTCTGAATACTCTTCAGAATACTGAGTATTCGAATACGACCCAACTCTGTTACATAGTTATGTATAAAATAAACATTATTTTATTTGTTTATTGTTGATATTGGTGATAATCTTCCGGTTATGATGAAAATATATACTTTTTAATGACGCATCCTGTATATTATATCACCATTGTAAATATATTATTTAAAAGGCTCTTAAGAAAATACGACATTAGGTATATCTAACTTTATTAGTTTGGGAGATATAGCCATCCAAAAAAAAGGTATTTAGGTAGTTTTTTTAAATATTGTCATCTTATAGGTAAAGGTATTGACTTTAATATCCCAGGGTTATAAAGTACTCGTCAAGAGCTTAACAATTATTGTCACAAAACCACCGTTTCTATTTATTTTTTTCTCTGAATAGCCCTCAACTCTTGGTTAGACATTTATATTTGTCATTTTTGCCTACAATATGATTTATGTTATCTTACTAAAGTCCTCAAATTTTTATGAAAAAATACCGAACAAGGTGGGGGTGGGTTCTGACTTTGGAGCCACGCACTGTATTTTTCTGAAAGGGACACCAATTTATTTTCCTTGGTGTTTTCAGTTTCTTTGACTTTCCCTGTAAATTTTTGAACATAAGATAAACTAACTGCTGCTAATATAGTTAAGAACTTTACCAAAAAAATGCATTTAAAACAGTTTTTATTAATGTAAAAACAAAAACATCCTGGTACTACTTTAGCAGTATTGACCATAAATTATTTAAAGCTTCTCATAAAATTCTCTTTTACCAAGGAACAATATTGTTATTTCGGAATTTATGGATACTGCTTTTCAAATAGCTTTTTCATCTAAATTGGCTTTTATCCAGGAAATGCCCCTAAAACATCAAATTAAAACGCTATGTTACACATGCAATAAAATTGCTTTTTGCAGAATAAAAATCCGTCTGGTATTTTGAAACAAAGCGTAAATAATTATTATAATTTTGTGTACAAGGGTTGTTTCCTAAATTCGCTTATTAGATCAAAAGAAAAACAATACAGGGTGGCCCACCATATTGGACACGGTCTGTAGCTGGATAACCATGGGGTTTTTAAAAAAGTAAATACTGAAACATATACAGGTCGGATAAGGCCACAGTATAAAATTATTTTACTCTTTACAGGATGTCTCAAAAAAGTGTGACATATCAAAGTTATATTTTTTAAACAAAACACCCTATATTTTATGACGGTTTTAAATTCTACATAAAAAATAATTTAAGTTTGTTAATAGTACCAAGTGTCTAATTTTATTCGATTTTTGTGATATTTGTTTTTTTCAAAATGCAGGGGTGCAATTAAATTAATTTTATTTTAACAATATAAGCTCCATAAACTTTAAAATTTGTTACAAGATTAGGAAAAGTCTGTCTTATCATACGTAGGTCATATCGAGATCATAGATTATACAGGGTGATCAAAAAATAATTTCAATTTTTAGAAAGTCAAATTGCAATATCTCTCTTATTTTAAATGGAACACCCTGTATTTTTTACACCACATGATGACAAACCAAATGATCTTTCAAATGGTGTATAGGTTGCCTATACCTATCTTTTATACTTTTTAAGTAAATTCCGTTTTAACATATTTTTATTCCAAATGTCTATTTAAATGTAAGTAAGCTGTGATATAGCTATGCCTATTTACTAAGCCGTTATTGCAAAATGTAAATTTGTTGGAAAAAAGCACAAAATTAAAAGATTTGGTATTATCTGCCACTATTTTTAAAATTCACAGAAAAAAAATTCATTAGTTGCTTATAATGCTACTTCCAATAACACTTATTTCAGCTGAATGTGGTAATGATAAAACTTGTGTTTTTAAACAATCCTAATAACGCCTCTGGTCAGTTATGACGACATTCTGTGACCTATAACTCGTTTCTTCCATTATCCATAATCACTGTGTCAATTTTTTAAAGCAACTATTAAGGTTATCAGATGGTTTCTCCTGGAATATTTTCAGGATTAACTCTAGACTAAAGTAAACCATTTTTTCACATCCTACCAGTATTATATTATCTTGTTGTTGTAGAAGAAGGGTTTTTATTTAAAATCATTGAAATTTCTTTTAAACTGACTATAAACACTAGTAATTAATAAATGGTCGTTGTTATTTTCTTAAGAAAAATATTAATGGCAGCTATGTCACAGCCAACTTTAATTTAAATAAACATTTGGACTAAAAATTTGTAAAAATAGATTTTACTAAAAAAGTACAAAAGATAGGTATAGGCAACCTATATACCATTGGAAAGAGTATTTTATTTGTCATCATGTGATGTAAAAAAATCAGGGTGTTCCATTTAAAATAAGAGAGATATGGCTATTTGATTTTCTGAAAAATTAAAATTATTTTTTGATCACCCTGTACAATATTTGATCTTGATTTGACCTACGTTTAAAGTGTTAAAAGTGTTAAAAGTAAAATCAATTTAATTTTACCTCTGCATTTTTCAAAAAAATCAAATATCACAAAAACGAATAAAATTAGACACTTAGTACTATAAACAAACTTGAGTTATTTTTTAAAGTAGAATCTAAAACCGTCATAAAATATAGGGTGTTCTATTTAAAAAATATAACTTTGATAAGTCACACTTTTTTGAGGCACCCTGTATAGACTAAAATATTTTTATACTGTGGTCTTATTCGACCTGTATATGTTCCAGTATTATATATTTTTAAAAACCCCATGGTTATCCAGCTACAGACCGTGTCGAATATGGTGGGCCCCCTGTATATTTTTTTGTGCAGATTAAGGGTATGATTTAAACTTATTCATTGATAACAAAAGCATTTTTAATTTTTAATCCTTCTGAACTTAAGGTACCACACAAGAGTCAAATAAGTGCTTAAGGTAATTTGACTTTCGTGGTACTGATATTTTGCAACGCTGCATAAACACAATATAAGCAAAAATCTAGGGGACAAGCATCTTAAAACAAGTTATATGTTTTAAATTGTTATGCTTATTTACTAATAAAATCTCTAAACCACCCATATTATATCACCAAAACATATATTTCATTGAAAAGGCAAACAGTTACTGACAAAAATTATAACAAATTTGTAAAACATGGAAAGTTCTAAATATTGATACATCCACATTATTGTCGTCGAATTGTTCACTTAAAAACACTCGGAAAAACATGAGGTTTTTTAATTCTTGCGGATATTTATCATCACTGTTTGGATCTTGTTACCGAAAAACGTATTGAACTGCCGTCAATTTTTTTATGTCATATATACCGTATTCGATAAACTTTTTCAGGCGCAGCATAACCTTTTGGCGGCGTTACCACATGTCAGTCACATACCATATTTTTCTTAATTATTTAATAATTACTGCTATCACAAGCTCTGAAGGTCGGATTTTAATTAGCCAAAATGTTCAGAATTGTTTTTCTTCCGTTGATACAACTTTCATTGAAATCCGAACATCAGTTTTTGTGAAGTAAAATAAAATCTGCGATTTCACATAAGGATCAATGTTAAAAGCAATTATTTGAAAATATTTATAACTTTTTTCAGTTCTCTAAAGACCTTTAAAAATTTAACTGGTTGATATTCTTATTATAAAGTACCAGTATCAGGGCCGTATTATTCATAAGGCTGACTAGGCTACAGCCTAGGGCACCATGAAAAAAATAGGCGCCAGACAGAGGGAGTAATAGGTGCTAGACAGGGGAGTTTTTAAAATAGTGTAAAAAAGTGTAAGTTAAGTGGGGATTTTTGATGCCTAATCTCTCAGTGAATAAGGTGCTTTGGAATGAAATAGGCAAATAGGCGTTAAAAGGAGGGAATGACCTTTTGTTTTTGGCCATTAAATTTTATTTCGGGTGATGAAGTAAGTCGCCTGGCACTTAAAATAGGCGCTGCGGAAAAAAGGACCCTTTTTTGCTCTTCACACATTTTTTGATGGAAAAATAGGCGCTCCGGGAATTCTAGCCTAGGGCGCCTCAAGCAGTTAATACGGCCCTGACCAGTATGCTAAGTTTCATTATTTTCTGAACATTTTTACACCGGTAGTACTACCTTAAGGTTATATTTTAACTGAAAAAAAAATAATAAAAAATATATATAATTTTTTTTGGGTCTCATTACTTAGCAGCCCAAAATGTTAAATTTGATGTTTAAAAAACAGCTTCGAATTTGTCAATGGTCAGTAAGTGTGTCAATTGGTCATCCATACACCAACTTTTAGCGCGTGTTTAAAATATCAAGATCATCGAACATTTTTAGCGCATCACATTAATCATACATGACTCAAAAGAATGCAACTGGTCACAAAATCATTGGTCAGTATGATTAATTAATTGGAGTTTTTTGCAAAAACAACCAATGTCATTTCTAACATAGTGCCATTGTCAAGTTTCCTTTTTAATTTACAAAAAATACATGATTATAGATCCTTCAAATCTATCTATAAATGTGCAAAATACAGCTACATTTAAAAATAAATTACAAAAAAATATATATAAAGTTAGCCATATAGGTCTAATAAAGTTTTGTTTTTAATGTCTCGACCTTATTGAAAACTTGACATTGGTCAACAATATTAAAATAGTTCAGTATTAAATAAAGAAATTTAGGGACAAGAAAATTTTGTAAGCAGCCTAAAATTAAAAATTTAAGATTTATTCTGAAAGCTAAAAACAATTAGAGAATTGGTCATAGGTATTTAATATTTGGTCAAAGATATAGAAATAAATATAAAAAGTTTAAAATTTTAAATTTACTAATTGCTATATAAGAATATTAAGCACCTCAATACTAAAGTTGATAGCTTATTCGACGCGATATTAACTGGTCACAAATTGGTCATGATGGGTAAATAAAAGTTGCAGTAATTGGTCACCGGTAAAATAGACTTTAAAAAAACTGTTTCAAAATTATTACTTGTTACATAAAATAGGTAACACATATCATTATTCAGTGCCCATTCAATACTATAAAAATTGGTCACTAATATCACGATTGGTCAATAGGTCACAATAATTGGTCAGTGGTTAGAAAGAATTTACAGGAGTTGTTTAAAACTAGTTTTGGAATAAAACATATGTGGCCGCACCTCAATGTAAACACTTAAAGCCTATTAAATGTTATATAAATTGGTCACGAATTGGTCACGTTTGAAGTTCTCAGACCTCCCCTAATTGCTTATATTTTTATTAAATTATTTACTAGGTATTTATACCTCTAGTCTGAACTTTAAAATATATTTTGTTGAAAAAATTTAGGTTAACCAATATGATCAGCATATAATTGATCTCTGTAATAATAAATATGCTGCAAAAAGAGATAAGACGAGTTTTTTTTGTTTACTTTATATTAATTTAAAATAATAAAAACAATATATAGCACAAAATTAATCAGTTGTGTTTCAATGTAACAAGTTAATATTCTTTATTAGTTTCCATACAAATATTGTTTTTAAAAATGTATAAAAATATATTGTATTTGTTTGTTTCATTTTTTGTAAATGCCTTGTGTATAAATGGTAAGATTTTTTTATTAATTTTATATGTATCTATTTTGTAAAATAATAAATAAGAAGATCTATTTTTTGTCTACAGATAATAAGTTGTACTAAGATCAGACTACAATATAAAAAACACATTACTTCTGTTCTTTAAAATAAAAAAATGAGTTTTAAAAAGCACCTATGAAAAATTTTTGAAAATTATTACTCTATACAAATTATTTATTATTTGATGATTATATTGTAGGCAACAAAAAATACAGGAAACAAACATGAAGTCTATTTACAATCTTATCATTTAAAAAACAAACATTTGTTGCTTAAAATTTAAATACATCACAAATTAAATTTAAAAAGAATTGTTATCTTCACATGTAAGTAACAAAATAATTACCAAAAATATATTTTCTAACTAAGCTACTAGGAGTGATGGGAAAATATTGCCCTTTAAAGTTGGTAAAAAATACTTATTTCTATAATAACTTTTAAATTGTTGCCACAGTACCAATGATGTTTGGGGTACTAAATAACCTCATAGTAATGCTTCTTTTTAACACGCTTTTATTAGCTTGGGTTGTAACTATCTATCTATCTATCTATCTATCTATCTATGTAACGGAATCTTTGAGCCTAATTTTTACCAACTTCCAGCGATTCAATTTCTTTGAAACTTTGCACACGTATCAAGGACCGATGACAATGCAATAATTTAAAAACAGTATCCCGTTATCCTGATTAGGACCGCTAGGATAAATAAATTCCTTTACAGATCCTCTGTGTCTCTTGACAAAATGGCGAAGGAATTTTTTAGTGAATAAACTGGAGCATTTATTTTTAAAAAACTAATTGATATATCGAACTAAAGAATGAAAAATAAATAATAGTTTAAAAAAACTAAAAAACACGCTTTTATATGCAACCGAACTAAAAATTAGAAAATAATTTTTCATTACAAAGAGTTTGTCACTTCAGAGTAAAAGCGTGGGGTGCATTTTACTATTTTTTCATAACTTTTCCCTCATAGATATTGGCAAATAGAATAATTATAACATTTAATATATTAAGCACCCCACGCTTTTTACTCTGAAGTGACAAACTCTTTGTAATGAAAAATTATTTTCTAATTTTTAGTTTGGTTGCATATAAAAGCGTAGTTTTTTTTAGTTTTTTAAACTATTATTTATTATAGTTAAATTTCTGTTCAATAAGTCGAAATGTTTCAGGGTTTGACGAATTTTTTTTTTTTTTTTTTTTCATTTAATTTATGCATTTTTAACGCAGTTTACAAATTTGACCGTTTAATTTATTCACGGTTTTTGTACTAAAGATCTTTTACCTTATTTGAATCGATATCTTAGTCCCTTTTTTATAAAATCGCATTTTAAATACAAACAAACCTTATTTTGTATGTAATAAAAGATTTTTTTTGTTTTTTTTCGATTAAATTATTAAATAAAAAAATAAAATAAATAAATAGTAAATAAAAAATTAAAATGTGGTTAAATTATTAAAAACTATGTTTGTGAGCTCCTTAAATTTTATAATGCAGTTAAAATCTGTATTTAATAATTTTATCATATTTTAAGGATTTTCTGAGATAAAAGTAGTTTTCATTACTTACAAAATGTTGATATGTCTAGATTTAAAATGCGATTTTATAAAAAACGGTCTTATTTATCGATTCAAATAAGGTACACCTTTTTTGTGCAAAAATGATGAAGGAATTAGAGAGTCAAAGCAAAATGTCGAATTTGTCACCTCTGTGAAAAATGCATAAAATAATTTAAAAAAAAACCGTCGCATTCTTTATAATTCCGACTTACTACACAGCCGTTTACCTATAAAAAATACATTACTTTGAGGTTATTTAGTAGCCCCAATATCATTGGTACTGTGGCAACAGTTCAAAAGTAAATTCTTTTTTTATACCAACTTTAAAGGTCAATATCTCCCGATAGAACTTTTTATTATATGAAGTACTAACCCTACCCCTATTAATAATGATCTCACTTTTTCGGACACCCTGTATAAAACGGTTGGATCCGATTTTTGTTTTTGTGATGTAGTTTTTATTGAAGATATGCTCTATATTGGTTAAGCAGACTCATTTATTGGATATTCTTTTCGTTGGGTACATGCCTGAAAAGAATGGGACCGCTTCAGTCCTGGTCCCGGGGTATACGAGCTGACCCTGTTCATCCCTATTGACCCATATGAACTGGCTGGTCGCCTGAAACAAAATAAAGAAAAACCCTCTAAAAACCCAAAAAATTCTAATTAAAAAACGACGTTTTGGTGGCAAGTCTGCCACCGTTATCAAGTTATAAATGAAGTTAAAGAATAAAATAAAAAATTAACTAATATTTAAATTAAAAATGATTAAAATTTTATGCTTTTTAGTATTGCAAACTGAAAATAGTTTGACATTTGTGTCATGACACAAATGTCATTCTTTACTTCATTTTTAACTTGACAACGGTGACAGACTTGCCACCTAAACTTGTTGTTTTTAATTAGAATTTTTTGGGTTTTAGTGTTTTTAAAAAATTTGTTTCAGGCGACCGGCCAGTTTATAGGGGTCAATAAGGGCTGAACAGGTCAGCTCGATACCGGGACCAGGACCGAAGCGGTCCCATTCTTTCCAGGCGTGTACTCAACGATAAGACCATCCACTGTAGTTTTATTTCTGTTTATATAATTATCCTTATATTTCCGATTTTTATTCTTCAAATATAACATACAGTATAAACATAAAGAATTAGCACTTGTAAGGTGACCTACTTTCTAGATTACTACTGGAGGGATTACACAGGAATAATACCAGAAGATGCATTACCAGGCGGACATGACATAAATAATAAAGACACATATATTGGTCTGGTTTACTTAAGTGACGCAGGAGTTTATCCAGCTACAATTTATCGGGGAAACAAAGTGGCGTTTGCTGCCGCGGATGAAATAAGACAATCAGAAAATTTTATTCAGGTACCTAGTTACAAAAGTGATATGACTTTTAAAAACCTTCCAAACAACACAATAAAACACTGCTCTTATTTGGATTTCTTTTTCTTATAGAATTTGACTTATGGACACGTTGGAAGTAATTTAATTTTAAAATTATTTTTAATAAGTGGGGGAGGTCCGGGAAGCCTCGGCCAGTGGGTAACGCCGTCCGCCGTAAAAATTTTACATGACAGGCAATACGGATTTCGTCACAAGAGATCTACAGCAGATCTTCTTTCCTTCGTTTCACACAACTGGAACAAGTCTCTTGAGTTTCTAGGTGAGTCCCAGATCGTTGCTCTTGATATATCTAAAGCTTTCGACCAAGTCTAGCATGACGCACTTCTTAATAAACTTCCCTCCTACGGTCTTCCAACTAAACTTTGCTCTTGGCTCTCCAGTTATCTTTCTAATCGACGTATATCAGTCATTGTTGATGGCCACTCTTCAAGCTTTCACGAAATTAATGCTGGAGTGCCTCAGGGTTCAGTACTAGCACCAACTTTGTTTCTTCTTCACATCAACGACCTTCTTTTTCCACAACCAATCCCATTCATAGTTATGCTGACGATAGTACCCTTCACTCCACTTTTCAGGTTCCCAAACCAATCTCTCAACCCGACTTGGAAAGCAAACGCAGGGCGATGCAGATATCTCTTTCACAGGATCTTAATTTGATATTGGATTGGGGCGCCAAAAATCTCGTTCAATTTAATGCATCCAAAACACAATCGTGTTCCTTGTCGCGAAAAAAATCATCAAACACTCATCCTTTGCTTATGAGTGGCCAGGTTTTGCAGAACGGGGACACATTTAACCTTGTGGGCATCACATTTGAGAATAACCTTAACTGGCATAAACACATTGTATCTATAGCCACCGCGGCTTCAAAAAGCTTGGATTTCTTTTCCGAGCCAAAAGTATTTTTCTCCTTCCAATTTATACACTTTGTATGTGTCCCAAATTCGACCCTCTCTGGAATATTGTTCTCATGTCTGGGGAATGGCGTCCCCTACAACCCTCAGCATTCTTGATGCCATTCAAAGAAGGGCTGTTCGTCTTATTAATGATCCTTTACTTACTCAAAGACTTCCTTCTCTTGCTCATCGTCGAGCTGTGGGAGATCTATCGCTCTTCTACAGATACTTTTACGGCTTCTGCTCCGACGAATTGTCCAGTATAGTCCCTCCTCTTGCAGTTCCCAACAGAGAAACTCGTGGTTCTGCGCGTATGCATCCCTATACGGTTCAATTGGACAGGCCCCGAACTTCCCATTTCGTTCGTTCTTTTATCCCTAGAGTTTCTAGACTGTGGAACCTGCTGCCAGCGGAGGTCTTTCCATCCCCCAAATCTTCAAGTTTTTAAGTCCCGTGTTAACAAACTTCCTCTTACCCTGCTTAAGACACCCACGGTACGTTAGTATTTAGGCTTTCAGCCTTCGTGGATTGTCCAAAGATAAAAAAATGTACAAACGCATCCTCTTATCGTTGCGATATCTATCACTCAATACAAACAATAAATCTACAATGCTTATATAAAAAGCTAAGTGCTAATTTGGCTCCGCAAAAAACCGCTTTAAATTCTTAAGTCGTCAAAAAACTTTTTGATGTATACAGGGTCCTGCAATAGTGCGTCAGGCTTCCGTAGCTCCTATACAAATAATGTTAGGAATTCCGTTCTGGTACCAACTTATAACGTGGATTAGGTTGCATTTTTGCAAAATATTTTTGCACATACAGGGTGGCCCAAAAAGTTTGACGACAAAATCTACATTTTTTAAATGGAACACCCTGTATTTTTGTGCACATTTAGGTTCCTATTAGTGTATTTCATAAGTACACAAAATTTTATTTCATTGGGTTCAGCGGTTTGGGAGCTAAAAATTAAAAACCTACAAAATAACATTTTACCGCCCTGAAAGAAAATTGGTTAAAAAATAACTTAAAGATTTTTTTTAAACAAAATTATGTGAAAGCTAATACCAAAGATATGAAGATAACAAGGAGTTATAAGTTTTTTTCCATTATATACAGGGTGTCCAAAATCCTGTTTTGAAAAGTACATATTTCAAACACGTTTTTTCCAAGTTTTTAAATGGAACACCCTGTATATTATTCTACCATTCGATGAACAATTTAAATAATTTTTTTTTTGGTAATTACAATTAAATTAAAATTCTCAACCGTTCTCAAGATATTTACCAAAAACCTAATATGAAGGTATCGATAGTGAAACAAAATACTCAGGCGGCCATGGAAACAAACAAAATATTATTTAATTGGATAAGTACATATTGACATTTCGTAACCGTATTAGAACCACTTCTTCTTGGGCGAAAGTAATAATATTCCTATTAGAAAAAATGCATTTTTCAAAGGAAGAGCTAATTGACATGATTTTTGTGTTAGGAGAAAGTGAGAAAAAATTGTTTGCTAGCAAGTAGAGTTTATGCAGCTCGGTTTCCCGACAGACGCCGTCCGGAAGCAATAAGTTTTAATAGACTCCTTGAGCGTTTTCTTGAAACAGGGAGTGTGGACTACAAAAAGCAAGAAAGGTTAAAAGTGGCCACGAATGAAGAAAAACAGTTTGCAGTTTTACTGACAGTTACGGAAAACCCAAATATTAATCAGGCATCCGTGGGAGAAGCAGTTAGCATAAGTGAAAGGTCAGTCCAAAGGATTTTAAAAAACCATAAATATCACGCATACCACATTCAGTTGCACCAAACGCTGAATGAAAATGATTTTCAACGAAGGGTAGAGTTTTGTGAGTGGGCACAAATTCGCCTTCAAGAAAACCAGTTTTTTTATGAATGTTCTATTTACCGATGAGGCAACGTTTCACAATACTGGATGCGTGAACAGACATAATTTCCATTATTATTCTAATGAGAATCCAAGAATAATACGACAAATAGACCGCCAACACCGTTGGTCAATAAATGTTTGGGGAGGAATTATAGGGGACCATGTGGTAGGTCCATATTTTTTCACGGCCACCTTAACGGCGAAATTTATTTGGCATTTTTAACAAATGATTTACCCGGATTGCTGCCCCAAAACATCCAAGCACAAAATATGTGGTTTCAACAGGATGGGGCTCCAGCCCATTTTTCACAACCAGTTAGAGCTTTGTTAAATGACAGATATGAAGATCATTGGATTGGAAGAGGAGGACCAACCAGATGGCCTGCGAGATCGCCGGACCTAACGAAAGTAGATTTCTTTTTATGGGGATACGTAAAAGACCTTGTTTATATGGAACCTCCCACAACAGCACAAAACATGCAACAAAGAATCATCCAAGCATTTGCCACCATTACACCCGCAATGCTTCAAAATCTGGAAAGATCCTTACAGAGAGAATTGGAAAATGCCTTCAACAAGGAGGAAGACATTTTGAACATCTTCTAAATTAATATTTTCCAACTTCTAGCTAATTAGTTAGGTACGCATTTTTATCGTCCTCTTTTTAAACTATTTGACTTTGATTACTTATTTTATCATTTTGAGCTGTGAATTCCAAAGAAGCTAAAATTATGTCTAAATGTCAATATGTGTCCAATTAAATAATATTTTGTTTGTTTCCATGGCCGCCTGAGTATTTTGTTTCACTATCGATACCTTCATATTAGGTTTTTGGTAAATATCTTGAGAACGGTTGAGAATTTTATTTTAATTGTAATTACCAAAAAAATTTATTTAAATTGTTCATCGAATGGTAGAATAATATACAGGGTGTTCCATTTAAAAACTTGGAAAAACGTGTTTGAAATATGTACTTTTCAAAACAGGATTTTGGACACCCTGTATATAATGGAAAAAACTTATAACTCCTTGTTATCTTCATATCTTTGGTATTAGCTTTCACATAATTTTGTTTAAAAAAAAATCTTTAAGTTATTTTTTAACCAATTTTCTTTCAGGGCGGTAAAATGTTACTTTGTAGGTTTTTAATTTTTAGCTCCCAAACCGCTGAACCCAATGAAATAAAATTTTGTGTACTTATAAAATACACTAATAGGAACCTAAATGTGCACAAAAATACAGGGTGTTCCATTTAAAAAAATGTAGATTTTGTCGTCAAACTTTTTGGGCCACCCTGTATGTGCAAAAATATTTTGCAAAATGCAACCTAATCCACGTTATAAGTTGGTACCAGAACGGAATTCCTAACATTATTTGTATAGGAGCTACGGAAGCCTGACGCACTATTGCAGGACCCTGTATAGGTTCATGTACATTTTCTTTTGTAAAGATTTAAACCTTACCTCGATACATAAGTAATTATTAATCATTATTATATGTAAATGTAGGTGATTGATTGTATTTTATTATGCATAACTAAAATATTATGTTTTGTAAGGTTTTTTAGGCAATGGAATTTTAAAGAAAAAAATGCGTTATCGGGTAAGACCGCTCCAGAAAAAATGGTTTTGACCAAGGCGGCAACGAACCATATATTTGCATTTAGCTGTTCAGATGTTTAAAACTTTGTTAGAAATAACAACAATGTATTTTACTATAATACGTTTATACAAAATATAATAAAAATATCTTATTTTTTTATATTTGGTTTTACGTTTCAGTCTTATGCCCATAATTTTATTATTTGGAATCTGAATGTCTAGGACGAACATATAATTAATATTAAATATAAAGTTGTATGGTTTGGTTTGTTTTAAAATGTTTTATTTTATAGTGAAAATATCTTTATTGGTGGATGGCCTTAACCACCCTAGGTGGGCGGTGTTATTTAACCTATTAGGCATCTTAACCCATTAGTAGGGTCTTAAAAATTTAAAGTTGTTTTACTAAACGTTTACTTATACAAAAATTAAGTAAACCCTAATAATAACAATAAAATTCATGAGCGCCGTTTTTTTATGGAAACCTATATATTACCATAAAGTATATATATATTGGGGCATGTTAAACAATTACCTTGCCTATGACAAATTTACGTCACTTTTGACAGAGTTTTCATGACAGCTTTAGCGAGTAAAAATACGCCTAGTTTTTCACAATAGCACCTTCCTATCGATAGCCCTATATAAAGGGGCCTTTCATATGGTAGGGAAGCCCAAAAGAGGATTTCGGGATTTACTAGAGCGGGGCAGATTAATATACCGGAGGATACCTCGGGTACAAGGTTAGGTACCACCATCAAATATGAGCCCCTATTCAGGGCCAATCATAAAAAACACAAATATATTCAACAGATATCGTCAAGCGCGTCAGACTAAGATAGGGTAAATTAATTACATACTATACAGTGTATATCCCACTTATTTGACAATTTGAGAGTAACGTAAAGGAAACAAAGGGCTACAAAAAAATGGCAGTTTAACATTTTCGAGCGTTGCTATTTTTTTATTTTGAAGAAAACAATTTAGAAATAACGAAAAATATAAAATTCAATACGATCTGAACAATTTCCACAAGCCGAAATAATATTAGTATTTTTTTGACATATTTAAAAGTCTATAGCCACTTCTCCCACCAATGAAAGGGTATTAATTATATAACATGTTTTTCTTCTTAACATCTAAGATTCGCAACCCAATAGGTCTCAATGACGCTCGAGTAAATCCCCATTTAGGATCGTGGGCTCCCCTACCATACATATATATCCACCGGAAATGTAACCGAGCAAACACTATTTGCCGGCAATATACATTTTTCATATTGGCATTTATGGTAAAGCATTGGCAAATGGCGGCAATATTATGCCAACATCTAATACGCATTAAAAAGTTAACCCTATATAAACACTCAATTGCCAATAGATTTTACATGCAGGCAAATTGCCGGCAAGCATACAAAAATGGCGGCATACCAATCCTAATTAAATAAAGCATGCCTTTTTGTTGCAGGCAAATAAATATTGGATTTTTGAAGGCAAACCTTCAACGCATATTTATACTTTTCAAACCATATTATTAACATTGGTATTTACCTAACATTCGAGCAATTTTTTTGATCTGTTTTATTTATAATGGCGGCTAAACAACATTATTTTATGTTTTTTTACATAATTTAAAGGAAATGGTCTTTTCCTAACATTTTATTGATACAAGTCATGCAAATAAAAATTAAGTCAAACAAAATGTTTATTATGTATTTTTGAGAGAATAAAAATAAAATGATGGTAAAATTAGCTAGACGATTTCGACCGAAGGTGATAAATTCAAATTTCCCGCTTAGCCGAAATACAAGATTTGACAATTTGACAGATGAGGCAACCTTGCTTTTGTTTGGCCGCTTTGTGCAATTGTTTTCTACGTCGTTTTTTAGCTTTTTAGTTTCTTTTTAAAGAAAAGAGTTTTTAGTAGACATAATTAAGTACATTCATTACCTAATTAGTGTGTGCTGTGTAATTAATTGGTGATGGCTAGTCAAGAAGGCGGGTTATTCAAGTAGACTGTTAGGAGCTGTAAACATTTCGTTTAAAACCTTTTAAATTTGTAGTTACCTAAAAAATTATAGGAAAACAGGGAGTTGCCTTATTAAAAGTTAGACGTGTTAATAAAAAAAAATATATATATTTAATAGTTTTTTTTTGACATTTAACTCCTTTAAAATATTTCTCCCTATGTTTTGGATCTGAAAATTGAGTGTAAGTGTCCGTTAAATACTTAGGGAAAGGCGGGCAAAATGCGGTACTTTAACTTTAAATACACATAACTTTAGTTTTAGTTGACACAGAACCTTTATTTAAACAAAAAATAACTTCAGAGTGTTACAGTTAACCTATAAGAATAAAAATTCAAATAAAAAATAAAAAGTTTTTTTTAAACCAATTTTTGTTAATCAGTGCATTTTGCCCCGTTTTGCCCGCACGGTAGGGCAAAATGGGGTTGGACTTTATTTGCAATGCTCACAAATTAATATTGCCTCATCGTCCTCATCTTCCATTCCTGTACATAGGATGTGAGCCCAACGATAACAAACCGAACATGCTATCCACCCTTCCGTGGAAGAGGAATAAAAATCCCCACAATAAAAGCACTCCGCATCACTAGTTTCACTGTCACTCGAGTCATTTTTTTTTGCCGATGTAGAAACTTTTTTATTATTCTTTCTCTTTTGTGATTCATTAGAAAGATTTTTTTTTACAAGAGCTTTTCCTTTTAACTTTTGTTTTTTTATCTGCTCAGATTCCTCTAGTTCGTTTTTATATGGAGTAGATGTCAAAATAGCAGTTTTCCCTCTTTTACGAGATATTCTCTTCGCAGTTTCTTTTATTTTTGGGATTGGAATTATACCTTCAGAAGTAACAATTGTGAAGCTTGTATCTTTTGGATGTACCTGGTTTTGAAATGTCGAATGGTAGCTTTGGTTCTGGAGTTCTTTCTCTAACTAATTCCGGCTCGGGTAATTTTTGTTCGGGTTTCTCTGCCTCAGGCAACGCCTGAGGCATTATTATTTATGGGAGCCGGGTTTTCTTTATTTTCAATGTCCGTTGTTTTGGAAGGCAAAAAATCGGCATCTGTGAAAACATCTTTATTAACTGGCCAAATCCCCGTTTTTGTAAAACACATGGATGGCAGTAAGTGGTGTAGCTGCCCTGAGGTAGACCGAACAAAATAATTTAGTTATTTGCTGTAACGTAACTACACGGCCAGGATTAGCTCTAAGCCATTTACGCACTTCTTCGTCATAATAAGTACTAATTGGTTTCATTAAGGCCACATCTAGTGCTTGCAAACGATGGGTACAGTGAGGAGGGTAACAAAGCAAAATAACTCCGTGTTCTCTGGCGTAATTAATTACTTCTAAATTTTTTGTATGTGATGAATGTCCGTCTAAAAGAAGAAGAATCGGGCGTTCCTTAGAAGGTTTTGCATAATTAACAAATTTTTAAACCAACGAAAAAATAAATCTTAGTCTATCCATCCACTCTCGTTTAGCTCTACCCATCCTCCAGGTACAATTCCATCCATAAAAGCTTGTTGCATTTTTTTCTGCCAAATATAAACATGGAAGGCATGTATGCTCCTGAAGCTGAGAAACATATTTCTACAGTTACGGTCTCACCCCTCTCTCCGGATGATAATGCCCCAACTTGCCTTTTACCCTTAGTGGCAATAATTTTCGACATTCCCTTTGGATTTACCGATACCCCAGTTTCGTCTACATTAAATATTCTGTCGGCTGTCAGTTTATATTTGTCCACAGTTTCAGTAAGTAACTGAAAAAAATTATCTACTGCAATCCTGTTGAATCCCATTGCACGAGCTCCAGATGTTGCTTCTGGAGTTCTTATAGAAAGTGCTTGATGTCGACGCAAAAATCCCTGCATCCAACCCTTTCCAGCCATACCAAGTTCTTTATTGAACGGATGATCACAACCATTTAGCTCGGCTAACTGAAATGCTAGACGCCTGCATTCTGTCATGGTCAAACCAAAAAGCCTTTTCTCCATAAGCATTAAATAATCTGCAAGTTCTTTTTCCTGTTCAGGACTAAATATTGGTTTAAATCGTCCTAATGACTTGGTTAGAACGTGGCCAGGATCTCCTCTAGCTTTTTTCACATATCTCTCCAACGTTGTTTGAGGCACACCGAAACTTGCTGACGCTCTATAATATCCCATTTCGCCATTTAATACTGCTGTAATAGCGTTCTGCATACTTTCTTCGGACCATGCTTGCCGATCAGTACGGCGTTTGTATTTAAACACCATCTAAAAATAGGAAAAACACTACTTTATTATGGACGGGCAAAATGGGGTAGGTCACAATGAATACCCCATTTTGCCCTACCCCGTTTTGCCCGAAAGTACATTTTGTGGTTATATATATATATTTTTTCTGTTCGGCTTAAAAACTTTAAACTATTTTTACACAGAAGTATGCCCAAATGAATCTACTTTCTCATAAAACAAATCGATAAAACGTAAACTACAATTTAGATTAACTTACCGTTAATTAAAAATTTAGTAAACTTATATGAGCACACCACAAAATCCGCCGCTCTGTACTGGCTAACATTTACGAAGCTTCTAAAGCGGAAGCGCCTGCTGCCGTCGATCGGGATCGATCTTAAACTGTGCTGTGCGAAATTTGGGATAGATGGCGCTTGTGATATTAAAAATAATCCGGGTACCCCGTTTTACCCGTCTACCCCGTTTTGCCCGTCTTTCCCCTACTATTTTAAAGTGTTTTCTTTTGATTTACTATCTTTTTTTTATTTTATTACATACTTTTTATTTTTTATTTTTTTGGTTTATTGTTACGGTATAAAAATTTATATTATGTAATTTTTTTATTGATAAAGTTTTCCTGCCATTTTTTCTCATTTTTTTCGATTACAAAATTCTAAATATGTTATTTAACTTTTGGGACATTCAACTTATAAAACTTGCAATACTTATTTAATGATAAATGCCATTATCCTAAACGCATTTTTTCATCATAAATTACTAATGACGGATACCATCACATTATATGCAACACGTGGCCTAATAACGGCCAATTGCCCACTTTCGCGTCTTTTGATACCTTTTGCCAATGCCTTACCATTAAAGAGTGTTGGCAATGCCAGTAAATTAAATCTACAACGCCGGCAAAACATGTTATATGAGAATATACTCCATACCTCATTTCTTTCGCATTGGTATATGCAATACAACTTTGTAAAGTCTACCTATTGTTATTCTGTAACACCCTGTATAAATTCATAAAAAGAAAAATATCTCAACATTTGAAATAGGCGCTGTTGCTGTCATGTTTTTCGAACAAAAGATCCAATAAAAAATATCACACTTTATTTCTTAGACCTCCTATTACTCAACTTTATTTGCTTCTCTTGTGCAATCTAAATTCATACAATGGACATAATACGAAATACGAGCTCCATCAATAGCTCCTAAATTGTCCTGTCGTAAGCAGTTAAGCAAAAAAATACCAGATATTTCCTGGAGGAAAGAAGTGTTTGTTGTGAAGTTTATTTTTAAAAGATAAAAATTTGTGGAAAAATTATGCCCTTTTCCTTTATACAATTTAGCAATAAAAGAAAATAATGTTGTAGCCTTAAGAATCTTGCTATTAATACTTCACATGCAAGTGAGTTAGCAAAAAGAACGATTTTTTTCTTTTCATTGAGTTATTTTTAAATCAAAGTTGGTGATTTTTTGTATATAAATTGGTGCACGGCTTTATTTCAGGTCTCGGTTTTTGTTAAAAAATAACGTGATGGGAACAAAAAATATTTTTCCGTAAAATTGACGAATACCGCTTACGATGTTTTATCAAAAACCCATTGATATATTATTTATTATTTTACATAAACTTTACTTATTTGTAGTGCAAAATAATATTTTAAAATAATATGGTTTCTTCACCTAGCGCATCCGTCAAAACATCTATTATCCGAAAGTATAAATATAAGTAATCACCTGGAATGCCACAGTATCCGTTGTTTATACTTTTTTGGCATTCAGAAAAAAATTCCTGTTGTCGCCATTTTGTAAATTAGAGAAAAAAGCTTTAATCAGGCACTAGATTTTCTACTTATAAAAACTTGATTTTTGATATATGTTCAAGAATTCGGGATGATCAGTGATCACCCCAAGAAGCTTCGGTTAAATCTAGATCAACACAAACAGCTAATTTTAAAATTATTATTATTATTATTTAAAATTTTTGTTAAGTGAAGCCAAAGTCCCATCTAATGATGCAATGTTTTTACTTTTATAAAATAAATTAATTTAGTGGCAAAAAAATAATGGAAAATTGTCGTTGTTTTAAGTCTCTGACAACACCTAACCCCTTAATAAGCATACTACAGTAAAATGCACTAAAACTGTCACTTCGGTTATTTATTCTGGTTCTTTAGTTCGCTTTAGGAATTAAGAACACAAGATAATTAACCATGGCCCGCCCATGGTGACAGTTTTGCATTACCATCTGTGGAGCTTCATACCAATTAATTAGCGGTTGAGGTGCTTTTTACGGTAGTCTCTTAATGAGCATACACCAGTGTTAGTCGCAGACTTGCCTTCGAAACTATATTCAGGTAGGCTCGAAGGGAACTCTCACGTTAGACCTGTAAGGCTAGAAATTTGTATAGTGATGAGTCATAGCATGCTAAGTACGAAAATCATCACCTGGCAGGCATCAGCCGTGCACATCATCACCCTGTATATTTTTGAAAGTTTAAAAAATAATTTAAACAAAAAAACTCGGCTTAACCTTAAAATTTTTCTAGGATTTAGTTCATTCATAGTAAGGTTTAAAAAAATTGACAGGCGTTTTCGATGAGCACAAGTACTTGCCAGGCGAACTGAAAGGTGTGGCTGATTTGGATGGCCATATTTTTAAAACTAATAAAGTTTGATGTACCTAATAAGGTATTTTCTTAAAGCTCTTTTTAAAATCTTTGTAATGGTAATACACAGGGTGCCCATTAAAAAAATCCACCCTGTATATTATCACAAGTATCACCGTTAAAAGAAGTCTCAAAAGAGCTTTAAGAAAATAAGAAAACACCACATTAGGTACATTTAACTTTATTAGTTTTGGAACTATGGTTATCCATATCAGCCACATCTTTCAGTTTGCCTGGCAGGTACTTCTGCTAATCGAAAACGCCTGTCATTTTTCAAACCTTACTATGAATGAACTAAATTCTAGAAAAATTACAAACTTACAGCTACAAGTTTTTTGTTTTCAATACTTTTTAAACTTTTTAAATTATACAGGGTGATGATCTGCACGCTGATACCTGCCAGGTGATGATTTTCGTAGTTAGCATGCTATCACTCATCACTATACAATTTCCAACCTTAGCTAACTTACTAGCTCTTCTACTACCAGGTTTTTATGCCTATTTAAAATTTCTTTTACACTTTTATTTGTAAATTTCCTTTTACTTTCTAATAATCTTTTCTGGTCAGTTAAAACTATTTATTTTTTTGGTAAATAACATAATATTATTTCGTGTTTGCTTAGATCTTGTAACACCTTTAGGGATAAGGAGTAAGTTATCGATTTATTTAAAAATCTTTTTTAGATTTTATGTACAGAAAACCCAGAAAATATCCGTTGGCTTCAGACAAATAAAACGGATTTTCATTTTATAACCATGAATAAGCATTTGATCAGAGGGGGTGTCCAAGACAAAAACTGGCTACACATTGGTAGGATCAATTATCAGGGAGAATTGATAATTGGAAAAGTTCTATCGGGAAGAGCAGGATTAAACGACGCTTTTATGAGCTTTATTCATAACGATCAAGAAAAAGTTGCTTATTCTTATGAGGTTTTAACTTATGTGAACTCTCGTTTATCATCTAATCCCAAGAAAGATGCTGAGGTTTTTATAGAACCTGTTTAGATTTAAGGTTAATTAAGGAAATAGGGAAACAGAGTTAGTTTATTTAGGTAGATGGCTTAAATTAAATACTATTAACTAAAGCATTGTTAACAATTTTTAATCTGTTGTTATAATATTCTCTGCAACTGTAAAATTTTTAATGTCATAAAGCTAAGCTTTAAGTATTTGCGCTAATATTATAAAATTGTCTTTAGCGGATGCTGATGGTTAATAAACTGTTGTAAGGTTGAAAACATTAACTATTTTACTTGTCCACAGACGCTAAGTGATCACTACATTATCTACTAAACTACAAAGTCGAGGCAATGAAGCTGTAAAACAGGCAATGTCGAAAGTTCTTTATAACAGCTCCGATTTTAATCTTTTTAAATATTTTTATTTTTCTATATTACTTAAAATAAGAGACCTCTTAGATAAGGGAAATAATTACTTGTAATTTTGTAAACAATATAAATGCTATTTATACGGAGGGTGTCCACACAACTTTCCGACAAACTTTAAGGAGTAATTCTTCAACGAAAAATAGGAAAAAAACTTCATATAAATATATGTCCCATATGTATGTACCGTATATACCTCACGCCAAAAATAGTATTTGATGTCTAGGTGACTCCTCTTAAATGTCCTTAATATCTGAACTGGTATAAAAGTTATGATAAAAAACAATTTTTTTTAAATTTTAACATCCTGTGGTTTCGAAATGTTCATATAAAGTTTTTTTCTTATTTTTTGATAAAAAAATCACCTCTTAAAGTTTGTCGGAGAAACAATGATAAATAACAAAAAGTTAAAAATAATTTATCAAAATCGGAGCTGTTGTGTGAGGACTTTCGTCAAAAAGTCTTCGCTGACTCGACTTATATTGCAATTTGGATGTTTACCTTAGAATAAGTATGTGTACATTTAGATACTTTTATGGTGGTTAATATAGTAACAACCAAGGCTTAAACGGCAACTGAGAGAAGTAAAGATGGGCCCATATTTAATTCATTCTGAAAGCGATGCCGCCAAGTACACAAAAAATGATAAAGTAAACAAACCTTTTCGAATGCACATAGCCTCGGACAGAGCCTGATTACATATTTTTAGATAAATAATAAAAATACATTGCTAAAACACGTATCACCTACTTACAAAACATTCTCTTATTTCGCCTCTGCCTACTATAAAACCGGTGGCACGTGGCGTGGTACTAGAAACTCGTCGGGTTAAATATTTTTGCTGCAATAAATCATTGTTCACAAAAGGGTTTCTTTACTTTATCATTTTTTGTGTACTTGGCGGCATCGCTTTCAGAGTGAATTAAATTTGGACCCATCTTTACTAAATACTTAAACAAGATTGTAATTTTAACACGCCATATGTTCTACAATAACTTCTTTTAGGTTGAATAAGTTTGGACTACATACTTCTTATATAACTTCAAAGGTGTATGGTAATATTTTGCTTAGACCTTCAACAACATTTCGTATATCAAAATTATTTGTCAATTATACAGGTTGTCTGCTAATTATAGGTTCACAGCGAAACGACAAATTTCCTATGCTTAAATATTAGGGTCTAACCGAACAAACTAATGTTCAAAAGTAAATCATTAGGCTGCAGGGTGTCAAAGTAAAAAAAAATATTTTTAATGTATTTTGATAATTTTTGATGCGTTTTGCATATTGTAATAAAACTACATACAGGGTAGAACAAAACGTGGCAATGTATTAAATAAATTAAAAGTAGTGTAGGTAGTATCCTCTGGTTTGCACAAAAAGTTATTATCGTATTTAAAAGTTTCATGTCAAAGAACTAAACTCACCTAAGATAACTAGTTTTAATACAGTATTTAAAATGGCTCAAAGTTTATTAAAATAAATTAAAAATATTTTACACTCTATACCTTCCTTATTTTATTAACTTTTGAAAGCAGGTATGTTTAGTTACATCCTAATATTTTCGCATGAGGAATTTGTGGTTTCTCTGTGCATGGGCGTATATAATGGAGACGGGGAGGGGTTAAACCCCCTCCTCCTTAGCATAAGTAAGAAGGTATATTTGTGTTAGAAAAGCTTTATTTTGTTGTGATTTTAATGCATATCGTTATGTGAACCCCCTTAGCATTCGTGAAGAAAGAAAAGGAATATGTTTTAGTAACAAAACTCAGTAATTTGTGAGGTTTGGAAAATAAGAAGCTAAGAATTTTGTTTGCTCTTTAAAATAAAAGAAACATGTTTTTGTTAAAGAAAACACAAAGATGTATGTTTATTTAAGGCTCTTTTTTGCTCTTCATAATATTGTAGTGTACCATTAATTAGCGGAAAGTCTGTATTTAAATAAAATTATTTATTTGTATTGCATTTAAAATCATAGGTGGATAGCTAAGTATTTTTACGTGATCCTCGCATTTTCTAAAAAATGAAACCTTATTTGACTATTTTTTTATTAAAATAATATTACAACTAAAATCACAATAAATTATTACGCTAACAAACTAAACAAATTCAAGCCTTGTTCTCTTCTTTTTCTGTGCATTCTTTTCTCCCGCTGCAACTTTATCTTCCATTGTAGCCTTAGAATTAAGTTCAGGATGAGTATGTTCAAAATAGCATTTATGGATTAAATACACCGTCTCACAGGGGTCCTTTCCTTTCATTTGACATTTATCTACAATTTCCAGGGCTTTTTCTTATCAGCTTGAGGAGGTAGTTTTTCTTCCACGACATCTTTTTGTACTTCGCCTTTGTCGTTTACAAATCCTGCTTTTTGATAGAAACATTTAGTGAAACATTTAAGAGCTGCATCGTCGGAAAATTCACCTAAATCCGCTTTTTCTATCAGTTCTGGATCGACTTTAGTTTCATTGATGCATTCCTGACGATTTTGGATTATTCTTTTACGTTGCTCTTCAGTAAAATCCTATAAAAATAAAGAAGTATGTAAAATATTTTAAACTGTATCACGAAGGGTTAGCAAAATGATACAAAAATGAACTTAAACAAACTAGATTTGAATTCGAAAGCATCTGGGTTTCACTGCGATATTTTCTCCTGGTGCGCACTAGGATTTTCAAAATATTTTATCTAAAAACTAGTAAAAAAATATTTTGAAAAATTTCTATAAAAAGTTGATTTTTGGTAAGTCCATTCCCTAAAGAAAATCTAAGTTTCAAAGTGAATTCTCCATCGGTTTTTTTGTGAATTTAATTAAATATTATTATCAAAGCCATTTTTGTTGTTATTACGGTTTAAAACATTTTAAAAACAATACATTTTTTTGCCAAACAGTGACATCGTATAGGTCACGTATTAAACTGTGTTTGAATACATCCCGGACAATGGTTTGAAAACAATATAGCTATTTTTGTCGGGCGGGCGTATGCATCGAACTCATCGAACTTTTAACATGGATATAAATGGCAAGTAAAAAAACTTTTATTCGGCGTAAACTAAATTACATATTAACCCTAAAGAATTAAAATCATAATCATAACCTAACAGCTAATGGGGCTATGACGCAACGGTTTAAAAACTTACATTTTCTTGATTCTCATATTTTTATCGTCATTTTCGAATACGGTTTGAACCACTCCGACGAATACGGTTAGAAAGAAAATTTGACTCAAATCACCAACTTCGCATTTCTACTAATTAGAGCGCATCTAACATTCTTGTTAAAAAAACTGTAGATTAACTGGCTATAGTTTTTTAAAAATAATATATATAATTCTGCAAAATTTGGTATTTGTCAATAAAATTAATTAAAAAAATGATTTTACACTTTTATTTGTAAAGTTCCTCTTACTTTTTTTTGCTCAGTTAAAACTAGTTTTTTTGTTAAATAACATAATAATATTTCCTGTCTGCTTAGATCTTGTAACACCTTTAAGGGATAAGGAGTAAATTTTCGATTTATTTAAAAATATTTTTTTAGATTTTATGTACAGAAAACCCAGAAAATATCCGTTGGGTTCAGACAAATAAAACGGATTTTTATTTTATAACCATAAATAAGCATTTGGTCAGAGGGGTGTCCAAGACAAAAACTGGCTACACACTAGTAGGATCAATTATCAGGGAGAATTAATAATTGGAAAAGTTCTATCGGGAAGACCAGGATTAAACGACGCTTTTATGAGCTTTATTCACAACGATCAAGAAAAAGGTTGCGTATTCTTATGAGGTTTTGACTTCTGTAAACTCTCGTTTATCATCTACTTTCAAGAGATATGGTGAGGTTATGCTGTTATAGAACCAGTTTAGATTTAAGGTTAATTAAGGAAATAGGGAAACAGAGTTAGTTTATTTAAGTAGATGGCTTAAATTAAATACTATTAACTAAAAATATTATTATCAAAGCCATTTTTGTTGTTATTACAGTTTAAAACATTTTAAAAACAATACATTTTTTTGCCAGTGACATCGTATAGGTCACGTATTAAACTGTGTTTGAATACATCCCGGATAATGGTTTGAAAACAATATAGCTATTTTTGTCGGGCGGGCGTATGCATCGAACTCATTAAAAACTTTTAACATGGATGTAAATGGCAAGTAAAAAACTTTTATTCGGCGTAAACTAAATTACATATTAACCCTAAAGAATTAAAATCATAATCATAACCTAACAGCTTATGGGGCTATGACGCAACGGTTTGAAAACTTACATTTTCTTGATTCTCATATTTTTATCGTCATTTTCGAATACGGTTTGAACCACTCCGACGAATATGGTTAGAAAGAAAATTTGACTCAAATCACCAACTTCGCATTTCTACTAATTAAACGCATCTAACATTCTTGTTAAAAAAATGTAGATTAACTGGCTATAGTTTTTTAAAAATATATATAATTCTGCAAAATTTGGAATTTGTGAATAAAATTTATTAAAACTGAAAAAACATACAAAACAACAAATTATGGAAAGAGGTACAGTTCCTGCTGTCTACGAAAGCCTTTACTACCCCTATAAATAGTCCCTGGGCCAATAATGAAATGGACTTTATGATAAAAACACTTTTAAAATCTTTTTAAAGGGGTTCCTGTTGACGAGTCTATCACGAATATTCATACCGCCATATATGGACCCAGCTTGTCAATGTCAAATGCTTCGGGTGTCAGACTGGGCGAATGCGTCTCTTTTTTTGTTGGGCAATTTAACAAGCAATTTTTTAACATTGTGTCAAAAATCGTAAGGGTTACAGTCATGAAACCATAAGGCTTAAACACATGTTTCTGGTATTGGAGAAGGCTGGTTTTGTGACTGTGGTAAACTTGTCCGACCAAAAAACTGACGGGTTCGTCCAGTGCTACACCCGTAACATTTGACATTAACAGGCAGGGTTAAAGCGGTGCGTCCCCTCCCCTAAAAAAGTTTTAAGAATGTTCTTATCAAGTTTATTTCATTAGTGTCCCAGGGACTAAAACCTTTAAATCCCCAAAATGCCTTTTCTTGATTTAAAACCGATTAGACCTTAAGCCTTCTTGTACTGTCCTGCAATTATAATAACTAATAAATATAAAAACTAACCCATAAAAATATATCAACTCTTTACAAGTAGCAATGATAGTATTTTTACGATAAAAGAAATCTAAGAAAAAACACTTTCATTAGATGAAAGAAAGTAATGAATGTTTCTTTAGGAAGTTGATTGCATCACTATTTAATTCTATAAAATTTATAGTAGAAGATCGGAAGCAAGCGACCACACCCATGTGTTTACCGGATAAAAACTGTTTTATATCAAATATAGTATTTTAAACAGAGGTATTGCCACATGACCAAGGCTATATTTATTTTTAAAAATAACCAAGGATTCCTTGACACACCCTGTATTAGTTTTTTTGTAATTTTACATGGCTGTAGTGATAATTATTTTTTTATTTAACAAATAAATCCGTGGGAAATTTTTAAATTTTGAACTTTAAAGTATTACAATTTTTTAGACTTTTGTATTATTGAAAAATTTATAATGTATTAAAAAATAATGGTCATTGGAGTACAGGGTGTGCCCGTGAGAGGCAAACCTTCGTTTTTTATAAAAGCCCAGAGTTTGTCAGTGCATGCTCACAAAATAGGCAAATGCAATGGTAGACTATGAAGTTTTACTAACTTCACTAGTAGAAATAATTAAAGGATACAAAAACACCTCAAAAAACAAAGTTTTTGAGGTGTTTCAAGTGAATGTATTTTATTTAAAAATAGGGGTGGCTTAGGCAGGTACCAGGTACCAAAGATAAACGAATTGAAATATAACTTTTGTCGTATTGTAAAAGCTAAATAACATAATATGTTACTTGAGTAACAATAAAAAATATTTTCCCAGTCGTCAGACAGTTTTGACAGTTCCAACCCCATTGACAGACAAACATTTTGGGGTGGCCCAAGGGTCCGAGAAAGTTTAATATTTCTGTTATTTAACAAGATATGACAAAAGTCTTATATAAGAGTTGTAGGGTTTTCAAATAGACATGTCCCAAAAATATTTCGATGTATACAGAGTGTCCCAAAAATGTTACAATACACTCTGTGTATCAAAATATTTTTAGGACATACATATTGGAATACTTCTTTAACTTTTATATACGACTTTTTGTCTTGTTAAATAACAAAGATAATGGGACCGTTAGGCCACCACAAAATGCTTGTCTGCTAAGGGATTTTAACTATCAAAACTATCTGGCGACTAGGGAAATATCTTTTATTAGGTACCCAAATAACCAAACTAAATTTTATCTTTTACAAAATAACGAAAGTTAAGTTTAAAATTAGTAACCTTTGGCCTTTAGTACCTAGTACTTGCCAAAGTTACCTCAGTCAAACTTCATAGTCTACCATTGCTTGTACCTATGTTGGGAACATGCACTGACAAACTTTTAGATTTAAAAAATAAAAAAGGTCTGCCACTCACAAGCTTTTACTCTAACAGCCATAATCATGAAATTTCAGGCAGTCCATTCGCCATATATTTTTTACATACCATGTTCAATTCGGTAAGGAGATTATAATGGTTTTTTTTTAAATGAAATGACTAGGGGCATGTAATAAGTAACCTCGCATTTATTAGGTTTGTTCCAGCAGAATGTTAGAAACATGTTGGCAACAAACGTAAAAGCAGAAATTGTTACAAACATTAGTCAGAAATGTTGGCAACAGTTTTCTTCTGGAACGAAATATAAACAAGGCGTGCACACTGCTTGTACGTCAATACAAGAAAGGTTATGTTAAAAAATGTCAGTAATGTTTGAAGAAAGTTTGCAAACTTTTCAAACAGTTTCCAACATGTTTCTAACATCTTAGAACTACTGCCGGAACAACAAACAATTGTATAATGTTACAAACATGGCACTCCTGGAACGACAAATTTGACATGCGCAGAATCCAAACTGTTGCAAACATTTCTGACAGCCTGCTGGAACAAACCTATTATAAGCTCCAAAATGTCAGACATACGACAAGATTTATCGCCCGGTATGCGGCGAAAACATGTTTATGTATCTCTATAAAAAAAGCACCTTAATCCCATTTAGCACTGCAAAATATTGCATAATTTACTTTTATTAAAATTTTAGTTACTTTATTTTATTATTCTATTAAAAACTGTAAACATATTTGTATTCGATTCTGAATGCAGACTTAAGAATAGAAAAGAAAACTTACTACTTTCTGGAGAAGTCTGGTGTTGGGTTTATTGTTATTAATACATGATATTGTTACCTTCCCATGTTTTTTTCTTGATTTTTGGATTTTTAAAAAGTTTACAGTACAATAAATGTTTTTTTGCATTACATATTACAATCTTTTTTAACCGAAGGTTCCATACCCTTTTTTTGCATTTTAATTTATAGAAATCCCCATTTCAAACCAATCTTTAAAATAGCCAATAAAACTTACTTTTATAAACAACCATGTAAAACAATTATTTCTTAATAAAAAATTATTTCAAATAAAAATGAATCATACTACGAATATATTTTTTGTTATTTAAAAAATTGGAATTTCCCAAACGTTTTAAAAAGACAACAACCAATTTATTATTATTTTTTAATAATATATCACAACATATTTTTAGTCTTTAAAATGGCGACCATAGATCATTTATTTACAAATTCCGTACTTCGGATGCCCTTAAAAAAGTTATATGGTCGCTATCCTAAAAAATATGGTTAGTTTACTATGTTTTCAAAAAAAAATTAGTTTAGAATTCCAATAAAAATAAAATAGTTTTTTTTTTGTTAAAACGTTTAGAAATTTATTGTCTCCTACGTTCATTGAATGCTTACATTACGAAATGAAACTGATACAAATAAAATTAAGTAAAATAAAAAATATTACTGTCTGTCAAACCTAGGTCACTTCTTTTGGCTTTTCGTAGCTTACTCACCAAAATATTTTTTTAAAACAGCAGTAATGGCCATATTTTGTTTTCTTTTAGCTGTTTTTACTGTTTGAAAGATTTCTTGCATGGAAGTTTTTTTTTGCAATTTTTTTATTTGCGCATGATCATTTTTATGTTTTTAGGACTTTCTGAATTTTTTCGTTCATGCAAGAAGAATATAAAACGTGATATTTTTCTTGCAACAACCCTGCCATTTTGGTAATTATTTTAGTGATTTTTAGTATACAATTTTCAAAAAAGTGTCATTAGACAAAGAAACTTATCCTAAAAGAGCGTTAAGTGTTGGTTAAAGTGTATTTGTAAATAGCAAATAAAAAACCATTTGTTTTATTTTTTTTCTAAAAAATTTTAAAAAATTAATAAATAAGTCGTTTTTTAATTTAGGTTAGTTGGTACACCTTATTGTCAAAACCACTTGCAGCAAGAAAACTTTTAAACTGTGGAAACAGCTCTAAAGATAATCTCTGGTCGCCATTTTAAAATTTAATGTGTCATTTCATAGTAAATAATAATAAAAAACATTTTATTTTGATTATTTATTTATAAATAGTATATCATTATCATTATTATATATGTATAATAAAACTAAGTTGATAAAATGTGCGTGCCGATAAAACTTGAAAAGGAGTCCCGATACGATAAAGGGGCTTATATAGTGTGATAGCCCTTTATCCCCCTCGAACAAGAAAGTTCCCATTTTACCCTAAAGGTCGTATTTTTAAAGATATAATGACTCTTCCAACCCTTCAACTTAGAAATTAAGTGTAGTGGCGCCATCTGTTGTCGAGTATTTAAATTTCATTCAGAACAACGGTTATTTGGGTCTCATATCAACTCCCGAGCGAAGCCGGGAATCATAGCTAGTATATAATAAAACTAAGTTGATAAAATGTGCGAGCCGATAAAACTTGAAAAGGAGTCCCGATATGATAAAGGGACTTATATAGTATGATAGCCCTTTATCCCCCTCGAACAAGAAAGTTCCCGTTTTACCCTAAAGGGCGTATTTTTAAAGATATAAGGACTCTTCCAACCCTTCAACTTGGAAATTAAGTGTAGTGGCGCCATCTGTTGTCGAGTATTTGAATTTCATTCAGAACAACGGTTATTTGGGTCTCATATTAACTCCCGAGCGAAGCCGGGAATCATAGCTAGTATTAACAGGGCCGTATTATCCATTAGGCTGACTAGGCTACAGCCTAGGGCGCCATGAAAAAATAGGCGCCAGACAGGGTAGTAATAGGCGCTAGACAGGGGAGTTTAAAAAGTTTAGGTTAAGTGGGGATGTTTGGTGATTAAATAATCGCAAATCGACGTAAAAAAGAAGGGAATGACTTTTTTGCTCTTCAAAATTTTTAAATAGGCGCTTCGGGAATTCTAGCCTAGGGTGCCTCAAACAGTTAATACGGCCCTGAGTATTAAATAATACACGGTCATAGAATATTGTCAAAATACACTGGCGAATTTTTTTAGAGATATCGTCAAATTTTATATGACTAACATTTTGTGTCATTTAAAAATATAACTTAATAAAAACTTATTTATTTTGATATGGTGATAACGAGGAACATTACATTTTTTGGCGATAACAGAAATCACACCGTATTCGGATGCCAACAAAAAATGTTTATTATCAATTTGGATTAGGGCAATATAGCAATATCCTCTAATTTTTTACTGCTGGTGTATTTCAGTAGGGGATTTATAGTTTTTATTAAAAAAATCAATTACAATGTAATATGGGGATAATGTATTTACTAAATCACTTCAATTAAAAATTAATTTATAAAGGGCGGAAATATACAAAAACTAAAAATATGCCGTAACCACAACATATAAAACAAAATAAACACAAAGCATTGCTGTTCCTATCAACCGGCATAAAATAGCGGAAATAACCGAAAAACGATCAATAGTTTCAGTGGGTACATTCAATTTGTTCTTTTTGTGCAAGTGTGAATACTTTTGTTTCTAGTTTTAATTAAACCCATTGATAAAAAGCAATTGATTTTATGCACAATTGGTGTTACCAGAATATTTCGCTACTTTGTTTTTAAACTAATTTATTTAATAATAAATGTAACAAAAATAAAATGCGTTAACATTTTTTTGTGATTTTCTTATTTATTAAATACTGGGTGTCAATGAATCTATTAAACCAGCAATAGCTCCGAGGATTGGATATAACAAAACGAGACTTGGTGTAGGTAAATTCGATGAAAATAAAAGATTTACGCATATTTTCTACAGTCTGCTCACTTTCGGTTAACCAGAAATGGCTTTAATTCTGAACTTTTAAAAGTAACACCCTGTATGTTTTACGGTTTTGGATTCTTAAAGCAATTTTAGAACAGCGGTAAATTCAGGCAGTGGCCTGGGGGATAATCCCCTCGGAGCAAAAAATCCCTCCTGGAGAAATTTACCAAATAAAATTTGGTGGTAAAATTATAAGAATAAATGTAATCTCAAAGTAGTTGTTTGATTGGTTTAAAGATGAAAACCTTTTTTAGTCCCTTAACTTTTTTCTCCTAAACTTTTTGGCGATTATATTTTTTTTTGGTAACCGGATACCCCCGAAAATATTTAACTCCCCTCTCCCCGAAAAAAAAAAACTTTTTAAATTTAACACTGTTCTAGAATATAACAATTTAAAAGTTTTTACGCCTATTTGATTTTTTTTAGAGCAATTTCATTATTACATCTAGGTGGCCATGATCGGTAGTAAATTAGTCTAATGACCTCAAATGATAGTGTAAGTTTACCAATTTAATAGTAATAATAAACTAAAAAGCGAAAAATAAACTTTTCCAAAGAAATTAAACCGACTTTAAAAAAATAATAAAACCCAAAAATTAAAAATAACTACTACTACTACTACTACTACTACTAACCAGAACTAACCAGATATGTGCTAAACTATTTAAGGTTAATAACTAAATAAACAAAAGCTCTTAATACGACATACAGGGTGTTCATTTAATAAACTTTCCACTCAAGTTTTCTTCGAAACGGGACAGATTTGAGAAAATCGCCGAAACACGTCAAGATATTTATTGAGGGGAAACATTTTTTACAAATTGGACGGCGCCCTTTACCCTTAACCACCAGGGCCACCACCCCAAAATTCTTAAATGAGAAGGCGGGTCGAGTGATACATCATTTTAAAGCTCCTGACGAGTACTTTATAACCCTAGAATATGAAGTTAATATCTTTACCTATAACAAAATGGCTGTACTTTAAAAATTACCTAAATACCTGATTTGGATGGCCATATTTCCGAAACTAATAAAGTCAGATGTACCTAATGTGGTGTTTCCTTAAAGCTCTTTTAAAGGTCTTTTTAATGGTGATACTGGTAGTAATATACAGGGTAGAAGAAAAAGTACATATTTTTTTATTTAAGAACCCTGTATATTATTTTACCATTAAAAGATCTTTAAATGAGCTACATTACCACATATACCACATTAAGTACATCTAACTTTATTAGTTTCGGAAATATGACCATCCAAATCAGGTATTTAGGTAATTTTTAAAGTACCACCATTTTGTAATAGGTGAAGATATTGACTTTATATTATAGGGTTATAAAGTACTCGTCAGGAGGTTTAAAATGATGTATCACTCGACCTGCCTTCTTATTTAAGAATTTTGGGGTGGTGGCCCTGGGGGTTAAGGAGTTAAAGGGGCGCCGTCCAATTTTTGTAAAAACGTTCCCCCTCAATAAATATCTTGACGTGTTTCGGCGATTTTCTCAAATCTGTCTCGTTTCGAAGATAACTTGAGTGGAAAGTTTTTAAATGAACACCCTGTATGTTATTACTCGACTTCTTTTTATTTATTATTTTTAACTTTTAGTGAGTTTTATGAATTTTTTGAAATCGTTTTAATTTTTTTCAAAAGTATTTATCGATGCTGTAAAACTTATTTATTACAGACTGCGTGGAGTAATAATTATAATAAGACATAAGTTTTATGCTCTTAAAAATTAAAGCTCATTTTTTAACTTGGGATGGTCCGCTCTGGTTCTTCGTAATACTATAGGAATAAAAATTTAAGTTTGAGAAAAAAATATTTCATTTTGACCCTAAAAACATTATTAATGTTTTCAATTTAAAAATTTGTGGCTTTCTTATAAGTTATTTCAGGTCTTCCTTATGTAAAACACTTTTTAAATTAATAATAATTAATTAGAAATACGAAAAATATTACAAATTGTGAATCTTTACGCTATTTAAAGAATGTCAATCTAGTTTTTATTTATGTTTTAAAAAGAAGGTAATATTAAAAAAAAATAAAGTTTTTAAAGAACCATAAAAATCAACAAATCAATAAATATAATTTTAATATAGTTAAAGACAAGTCACATAAAAATAAAATTTTTGGCTAAGTTGTTTTAAATTAATTCAAATTATTCAGATAAAAATGCAAATATCTGCTGCAATGAAAAGGACAACAATAAATTGCCAAAAAGATCTAATTAAGATAGGTGAACACTTTTTCGCATTTTCAACGGTAACATTATGTAGAAAACAACCTAAAAATATTATTCTCCAATTTCGGATAACCCTACAACATAATTCTACTAAGGTTTTCGAAAAAAAATACAGATGGTCCACGGATGGACTTAACTATACCTGTATTTTTTTTTTTCAATGTTTGCTTTGTCTAAAATGCTAAAAGTAATATTATTATAATAAAAATTACCCTATGATATACAGGGTGCTTGAGAATCACGAAAATATTGTTTGGAAAAATGAAAAAATGTAAAAATATAATTTTAATGCCTAATTAAAAAGCATAAAAAGTCCTATAAATTTATTTTCTATCGCCTAATATTACGTAGAAAAGTTAGGTCTAAACCAAAATAAATGTTTTTTTTTTAAGAATTGATTTAACTTTATATATAATGTAATATATTAAGTTAAGTTTAAGTATATGTAAAGAGTATCACAAAAAGTATCGATTTATTTAACCTTCTAAGTTAAAAGTGTTATTACTTTTTTGCGCTATTTAAATAATTAGTTAAAAAATATATTCAAACCCGATTTTTTTTATTTCCCAAAATAACGTTTTCGTAATTTTAAATCTTCTTGTATTTTGGGGTGAGTTATTTTAACGCTTTTCTTTTTCTTATAACAATTAATTTAATTTAATTTTCTCAAAAAACCATACACTATACCAAACAAAGTTATTTTACACTTTAAATTACTTTTTACGTTTTTTAATAGGTAGTCTCAAAAGATGTTTTTCTGATTTTTATTTTAAAAGTACTATTTTCGTAAATTTAAACCACCCTGTATACCCTACGGCGAATGTTATTATAGCTTTTAGCATTTCAGATGTAGCCAACATTTTTATGAAAAATAACTTGTTTTGAAAATAATAAAATTATTTTTTTACAGGTAGTAAAGTCCATCCGTGGAGACACTGTTTAAAAAATACCAAATAGCACAATCACTAAAAAAAATCACAAACACAGAACTTCACTATTTCAATTACCTGACATGATATGGCAGAAATTACCACAAAAATAATTGTTAACTGAAACAGGTTGATCATTTTTTTGCTCTTTCGGTGTAAGTGTCAGTATACTTTCAACTCGTAATTAAAACCATTCTTTAAAAGCATTTGTTTTTATACACCGGTGGTGGAGGTCGGAAATTTCGCTGTATCTCCGCTACCGAACCAGTTTAACTATTATTATATCGTTTCTATAAAACTACTTTATTTACCATAATACCAAATCAAATATATTTTTTTTAATTTTGTAATTTATGTCTGAATAATAAATACTCTTTTGTTAATTTTTTTTTTTTTGACCGTCCATTAAGTGAGGTTATTATGAAGATAAAGTACTTCATTGAAGCTCAATTCAAAAAACTTTTTTACCAGTTTATCGCTTTTTTACACTTTAATTCTACTTAAATATCTTTTCTTTCACGAGCGTTAAAAAAATCCTGTTGTCTTAATTGTTGCTATAAAGTCCTCCATTTTTAGTAAACCACATAAAGTAATAAAAGACGTTTTTTAAACGACGCTTTTTTATTTTGACTAAGGCCGGGTTTATAAATCAAAATTTAATTTTAATATTAGTATTAGCATTAGTCACAAGTTCGAGAACAAACATTAAAATTAAAGTGTTTATAAATTAAATTTATTTTTTTAGTCGTAAGAAACGACCTTGAAACAATTTAAAATTCAAAACTTAATACTAAAATGGGAAAACATATTAGAGAATTATTGCACAGGAAATAAGGCCTGGCACTAATAATACCAGCCTTATTTTGACATCTAAGCTTGCGCAGATGCATGGTTGGATAAGGACCCCTTAATAAGTATAGTGCCTGGCTTTATTTATGTCGGTTTTAGGTCGTGCCTTCTTTTGGTCTTATTTTAACTTCAGAACTGTTCGTGTAAACCGAACGGCTGCCGAGCACAAAATCGAAAAGTTTTAAGAAGTAAAAATACTTAAAACCTTGCTTTTTCAAATATATTTCTATAATTGTGTAAAACAAAACCCTACAACACAAAACAATAAAGAAAAACAACTAAAATTGTTTCCCCTTTTTTAGGTTAATGGTACTGTCAACATAATTTGCAATAACTCTAAATTATAGGTACAAGCACTATTTAAATAAGGCCGGTATTAATAATACCCGAGCTTAAGAAGGCAACTTGCAATAATTCTCTATAAGCAAGCGACAATATTTTTTTAAAGTATTATCCTTAAAGTTCAATAACTCATTAAAAAAAGTATTTAAGTTTATTTAAAAAAAAGTTGATATAACTCATTTTTTTAACCTAAAATTTAAACCTTCGTATTTTGTAATTGTGACTTATCGTGTTTTTACAATAAGCCCTTCAATTCTACATGACATTTTTGACATAAAACCTTCAATATTTCCATAACCTAACTTTATTGGTTTAGGAGAAAATGGCGTTTGAAAAGGTCCAGACGACGACACTATATCTATAACACTGTTTATTGTGAGGTCGTTCGGACCTTTTCAAACGCCGTTTTCTTTAAAAATAAAAAGATAGGTTATAGGTATATTATAGGTTTTGTATCAGAAATAGCCTAAGAAATTTAAATCCTAAAAACTATATAGGGTGTTCCATAAAAATTATTTTTTTAAATTTTAAATTTTACAGCACGTCCGGTTAAACAGGAAGTAGTATTATAATAGTTCCTAAGCGCAAAGTCCTGTAAAAGAACTACTTAAAGCAGTTTAAATTTTTGTGATGTTCATTTGTTTTCCCATATAACTGCATAATGTGCTGTCGTTTGGACATTTTCAAACACCATTTTCTCCAAAACCAAAGAATTAAGGTACGAAAATATTTAGGGTTTTATATCAGAAATGTCCTGTATAATTCAAATCCCAAAAATATACAGGGTGTACCATTTGAAATACCGATGTTGATATCACTTTCGGTTACATCGGAAGAAGAAAATTGCTGGATAGTAATTTCGTTGTCACCCGGTATATAATAATACACTTCTGTTTTAACCTTAAAATAATTGTGTATAAATATTCGCAGTGACTAGGGGCACGTTGATGTGCCGCGATTATTTTTTTACCGGGCACGTGTATGACGTCACTACTGAGCGTGCCCTTAATTATTTACTACTAAAATAGGTGCACTTTGACGTATGCGATTTTATCAACTGAACGTGCCATTAGATCTATGATAGGTGCCTGTTGATTAGCAGCTATCAGCAAGCAAATGTTTTATTATTCATAAAACCAGAAGCAAAGCTATTATATTATAAATAAATAAATATAAATCTTATTTTGAACATAGTATGATAAAATTAATTTTATAGTTGTAGGTTTACCTACCTAACAAAAATAATTTGCTCAGTGTCTCATTCACTTCTGACGTTAATATACAAATTTGATTATTTTAATTAAAACAAACAAAACTAGATATACTACTAATTTTTTATAATTGATTAAATATAAGATTTTTTTCTACACATTTAAATTTAAAGTAAAATCCTCAAAAATGTTCTAAAAAAATATGAACGATACAGGGTGTCCGGAAATTATGCGTCAGGATTTTGTTGGGCAATTCTGCACGAAAAATTAATGAAACAAACTCTATACAATTTTTGTGTTAATGTTATTAATTTTATATCCAAATTTATAAAATGATTGAAACAAAAAAATTCTAAGGCATTTTTCTAAAGTGAAGGACAGTTTAGGCCATATCAAATTAATAGGGCAAATAAAAAGAGTCACTAGTGATAGTGAGTATATATGCAAAATTTGGCGAAATACAGTATACTAACACTAGAAAAAAGCCATCAGAAATAATAACAAAAAAAATTTTTCTTCAACATCCTGTATATCCGTTAATTTTTAGTTTTCGATAAAAATTTATAGAAGTTTGTTGCATTAATTTTTCGTGCAGAATCGCCCACAGAAATCCTGACGCGTAATTTCGGGACACCCTGTATGAATCATAAAACATTAAAACTGGAAAACAGAATAAAACAAAGATTTATTGCTTCAAAAATTAAAGTATTTTGTCTAAAACATGGTTTTCTCATAGATTTCGATCCATCGGTATCTTCTCGGGTTGCAGTTAGAAGGTAAGTGTAATTAAATGTAAATTCAGTTGTCTCGTTTTATGCTAATCATCAGAATTATGTAGCAAAACAGACAAAAGACAATACTGAACTTGATATTTCATGACAAGCAGTTTTTTAAATGGAACACATCATATCCCATTTTTGTTTTCTACGGATAATTTTAGATATTTTTCAAGTAAAATATCCTATACCCCTCATCAGCTGTTTTCAAAATATTACCAATTAAAAATTGATTAGTTTGGTACTTTTGACAAGCTTTTAAAACCTAGAGCCTGAGAAATGAGGACAAATGTTGCACTATCTATCTTATTATATTTCCCAGACCGTGCCCGCAGACCTAGCAGATGGTACTTGCAATAGTTGGTACTCAAAATAATAGTACCAATTTCAGGACCACCGCTAGTAGCATTAGTAAGTACCGTCTAATAGCTTTTGAACAGGACAGTGCAAACCATTTCCCCTGATCTGATCCAGATTTTATAGACTACAGTAAAAAGCACAGAGACGTGTAATTTGATTGGTTTGAACCCTTCACACGGTTATGCAAAACTGTCATTCAGTGTCATTGGGGGTCATGGTAAGTTCTGGTTAGTTAAATCTATTTTTTTTAAATTTGCTTTATTAAGGTATTAAAACAAAAATGATTTACCTAACCAGAACTAACCATGACACCTCATCCCCCAAAGGTGACAGTTTTGCATGACCGTCTGTAGCCTTTCAAACCAATCCAATTACACATCCCTGTGCTTTTTACTGTAGTTTAGATTTTAGAGCCTGCCAAAGTACCAAACTTGTCAATTTAAAATTGTCACCATTTCGAAGTTGAAGAAATATGCTTGAAGTGACTACCTAACCACAAATAACAAAATCATCAAAAATATCGCGTGCCTGGAACACGTTGTATGAGTGACGTCATACACGTGCCCGGTAGAAGTATATATCGCGGCACATCAACGTGCCCCTAGTCACTTCGATAAATATTTTGGAATTTGTTGGTTATGTTTGACAAATGGGTTTAACACTGAATTAAAATATGGGCATATTCGGACCAAGTTAAGTTTTTATTTATTTTGTAGATGAAAAGGTTTTGAAAATCTGAAAAATATATGTGCTTTTTTAATAATGCCAAAGGCAAGATATGGGTGCGATGCGTTATATAATATGTTCGAAAGTTGGGCGCTCAAAGCCTGTACAAACCACTGATCTGAAAAATAATATGGATAAATACAGCAAAAATGGCAATAACCCCTACGTGGGCACTGCGCAGTCTCCTTGTGGGCATGCGTACTAAAAATTTACAGACTAGCCGAAAACAAACAACAGGACCGGGTTTGGAGTTTTTTTATAAACGTTCTGTTCTCGAGATATTCATCATCAAAGTTGAAATTCAATTCTTAGTTTCACTCTATTCCGCCGTCTTTTTAAACAAAATTTTTGATATAACACTAAACTGGCACACAATATTATATAAACATCTTTAAAAAAACCTTTTTTTAGTTATTTTACACGTTTTCTTCATTAAATTCCAAATCTTTTTCCCCTAAAACGCTGCATTCATGCATACACCTATGTGTATAATGGCGACTTGATTTAAAGCAAACTTTTCATATTAATAAAGAAAGGCTTAAAACCAATAAGAAAAACGTGTTTTAAAAAGAGTGTTTTATAGTTAAATAAAATATTGTGTGCTAATTTAGTATTATATCAGTAATTTAGTGCAAAAAAGGGGAAATATAGTAAAAATAAGAATAGTTAGACCTTGATGATGAATACCCCAAGATCGAAACGTTTCCGAAAAAACAAAAGTTAGATTCGTGATCAGCGCCCAAAAGAAAAGAGCATACCAAATTTCGTCAAAATCAGAGTTGCGGAAACTTTCTAGTATGTGCATATTTAAATATTTTATTTTAAGTTTGTACTTGTCTTTCATAGAAGTCCCTAAAAATTAAACCGGTTTAGATATTGGGTACTATTTGTCTTCTTGTATAATTTAGTATACGAGAGTGTTTTAAAGAACTAATCTTAATTTGAATTCCGTTTTTTGCTGGATCCTCTTTGACTTAACCTCAAAACTGCACGATATTTTTTTGCGTTATTATCTTTCTTCTTAAAACTACTTTGACACAATGAATGTTTTAATGATGAGGTTTATTTTATCATAAAACCAATTAGTTTTGGTGTAACTAGTTTGAGGAATAAATCTCAATTTTTAAATTTTTCTTTTCCTCTACCGTGGCAGTTTTCGTTCAGTTAAACTTGGCGTGTTGTGCCATTTTTAAATGCCGTCCCCTCATTTGACTTGACTAAGTTTTCACTTTTGCCTTCAGTCGTTTGCAAAAGTTCGTGATCTTAGAAAATTTTATGCTGACAATTTTTGGGGTTAGGGCTAAACTGACCCCATATTTGTAATCAAAACCACAAGAAAACCTTTCAATTTCTGCAAAATAACTATACAACACTAAAAACACGCTACTAACTTACTAAGCACAAATGAAAGGACAAATAACAAATGACTAATAACGGTCGACCGTAGATGAGAGGTTGGCTTTGGGCAGCCGACGGCGTCAATTTTACCTGGATTTTACGATCGGGAAATCCCAAATTATAAATTATATTATGATAAGTGTGGCCCTGTCGCTGGTTAGGTAAACATTTTCAGTGTTGCAACCACAAAACACTACCTTTTATGAGAATTGCGCATGTGCAAAGGTGGACAGCAACTTTCCCAGTGTGGGGTCAAAAATTCGTGCGCAGGTCTATTAAATATATATATAACATTTTCTATTAGCTATCTCTTTATTTTTCAGATCATTGGTACAAACAACTGAGCGTCGCATTTATAGATGGGATTTTGCCAAAACGATTTTTTTCTTCCAATTCCGGTATTTTTAAACAAAAACCGGGAACTAAAATAAAGCTGTGCACTTATGTACATACAAAAAATTACCAACTTTGTTTTAAAAATAACGCAATGAAAAAAAATCGTTTTCTGTAAAATTTGACACATGACCCTCACGATGTTTTGTCAAAACCCATCGATATACATATTTGCGATTGGTACCAAAAATCATGTTTTTGGTAAATCTTTTGATACTTTTTAATTATAAAAATGTTTTTGCGTTTTAAGAAGGTGGCCCATATGTCAAGCATTCTTGTTACGAGTATAAATCTGGCCTTTGTTTCTTTTTTAAAATTGCAAATTTATGATGAGAAATTGAGAAAATATTTTTTCTACTTCTAAAATATACATATGTAACTAATTATTTGGTAATACATATTTATATTAGTAGTCGAGCAAGAAAAGATGTATTAAAAAAACAAAAAGGGGCCCTAAATCAGACTCTTCTCCTCTATCTCTCTTCCTATAAACATATTATATGTCCTAAAATTCATTGCCTTAGAGCTACAGCCGTTAAGTTTCATAAAATGGGCCCATTAATTTTAAACCGAGACTACAGTTTGCATCAAACCTTACGAAAATTTGCAGAGCCCTGTTATTTTAGGCGATGTATTTCTAAGAGCATAGGCGTACCAACCACTAAACCTGGAAGAGAGCTAGGAGGTCCGAAATAGGATCTATTCTAAAGCATTACACCAAATTTAATGGTCTTATTAAAATAAAAAATGTAAAAAATTTTGTTCATCTTGAAAATTAGTTTTTTAGAGAATAATTATTGATAATTTTTGCAATATTAAGACCAGTAAAACTCTCTGAAAACATTTTTAACGTCAGTGGGTTTTGGGATCGTATATTATTATTTTATTTTTGTTTAACCTAAAAACAGTAAATATTCTTGAGTAATTTGAAATACTCACGTACTAAATATATTATTTAGCGATTTATCGGTAGATCAATTTAATTATTTAATTAAAGATCACATTTTTTTAGATTAAAAATCTATTTATTATGCTTATAAATCATTTGAAAATTACTTAGTTATAAATTTTATCCAAATTATTATTATTATTAAACATTGTTTTTTAACAGCCTGGATACCGGTGCTCTTGAACTACTTGTGACAAATACTGAAGTTGCTCTTCATCTTTAGTAGGGTAATTGTTTTATTTTTTAATTAAGGCAATTGTTCTTTCAGCGTCGTTATTCGTTACTTTTAACGTTTTAAAAAATTCAGCACATTTGATATAACTATCATTATGAGAACAAGTTAAACTAATGTCTTTTTCCAAAATACTCGTTCGTTAAATTAATTTTATCAGCATATTATTGCAAAAAAATTATCAATAATTGTTCTCTACAAGAACTAAATTTAAGATACGGAAATGTTTTTAATGATTTATTTTAATAAGACGATCAAATTTTTTATAGTGCATCAAAAACATTGTTTGCGATAAATTTTACTTTGACCTTAAATAGCTCTTAAACTATTAGCTTTTGTGAAAAATCAGAGATGCTTTTTGCAGAGCGTTCAATTCCCACAAAAATAAGCCAATGGATTTTTTTATGACACACGACAAGCTAGCAATAAAAATCAGAATGTAAATATTAAAACTTAGGGCTTAAATTTTACCTGGTATTTTTTGACGTTAAAAGGAAAAAAATGTTTTATTTTTTTAAATCACCCCATATTTTCTGGGGTGGCGGCCCCTAAGCTCCCCGTAGTTACATCGATGTCTAAGAGAGGTAAACTTACTGACTTAAGTTACATGTTACGTTTTTTTGGCTATTGAACTACACAAGTAAGGCAACCAAAGAAAAATTTTAATTTCTCGTCTCTTGCATTTTATTGATACGGATTTTAAGAAAATAGCCGTTGTATCAAAGAGTAGCTGCGACTGGTAGTGTTAGTAATGTTTATTTTACATTAAATCAGAGACAAGAATAAGACGAGCAACTAAATGTAAATAAATTATCCGAGAGAGAGATAGGTTCTGGGCCTTCCTTGTCTGTCTTCAAGAAAGGTAAACGCAGATGTCAGCGCGTGAGTCGACTTTATCGTTTGCCCGCCAAATTCAAATTATATAGCTGTGCCATTTTTACCCTTAATATTAGGTACTTGTTTTTGTTTCCTATTAATATAAAATATTTGGGTTTAGTTTAATAATTACACACGTCTAATTAAAAATGTAATTTATTTGGTTTTCATAAAGATTTTTTCTTACAGATAACCATGTCAATATTACCCTAAATTATCTGTTGAAAAGCACAAATTTAATATATACACTGTGATCACTAATAAAAGTCAATATTCAAAGTCCAATTAAAGGTAAAAAACCACGAAACACACAATAAATTACAAAAAATCGGCCATTAAAAACTATCAAACACAAAATTATATCATTTCGGCGTGACTGCCTGCGGCAACGTTGTCAAGTTAAAACTATTTGATTCTTGGTATATAGTATAATCAGCTTTTAGCCAAAGAAAGGCAATAAAGTTTACATGCAGAAATTGTAAACAACTTGGTAACCATGAAATGGCGATGATTGCACCCTCTGCGATTACCTCCCATGATAAATGACAGAAACATAGTTATAGGAACTTGCGTTAAACCAGAGAAAGATAAAACGTATTGGACAAATTTTCAGGACCAGTAACGCGTCTCATTCTTGTCTCTGATTAAATTCCATATTGCGTTTGTGATTCTTAACATTTTCCTAAATATTTCTTGGTGGGGAAACCAAACTATATTCTCGGACCAAACCTTAGGATCACTGTTGCTCGGTGTATTTTCGAACATGCATTTATAAGAAAAAAGTCTTATTTTAACCAAGGAAATTTTTAAGCAATTTGCAACCTGTGGATAAATAAATCATGCTGTTCAGTTGTCAATATTTAGAAAAGAAAACTGTTTAAGATGGATATAAACTAATAATTTGTTGTGCTTGTCCCATATTATACTTCTATTTTTTTAATTTGAAACTAAACAAACATTATTTAAAATTATTGTTTTCAATAATATGTACACAGTACAAAAAGTTTAAACTAAAAAAATCTATTTGAAGCAAAAATGTAAGAACACAAAAGTATTCTGGAAAGTTGCTAAACTTTATATAGGCCAACAATATAGATTAGATTCGAAAAATGCGGGTATATACGGGCGACACCGTCCCAACCTGGCAATCGATTACTCCTTCGGGAATTTTCTTATTTCCAGCTCAGAGATTGCCTTTTTGAAATTACCTACAGCAAGCCGGATTCCAGACATTTACGTTTAAATGTTCTACGTATTAAATAAATCCTATTTTCCTTTAATTTTAAACTTAGTGTTGCATTTAATACCAAATGGTCATTTTTCAAATATTTTTGATTATTTCAAAAAAGCTTACGTATGATAAATTTCAGGTAAAAATTAGACTTTTTTTTCTTCCGTTGATCTATAGGCAAACATTATTTAACCTAGGGAATCTTGGTTTTTGGGTTTGGAACGCGTCAAATGAAAATTGTTTACCGACGTTTCGCCATCGATTTCACGAAGCAAGGATCAAGTCCAAACCCAAGAACCAAGATTTCTTAGTTGATCAAAGCCTTGAAAGCTTCCGTTCTATACTATTCAACCGAATAAGGACAAACCATACGAATTGTGCCTATACTTTTTATAGAAAAGAGATTTTAGTGTAACACAAGGGCAAAATGCAAACTGTACGAGTATACAGGGTACATACAGAATGTTGTTAAGAGAATTTAAGAGCGGATTCTACATAGAAAATATTAAGAAATGTTTATTCAAACATAGGTTTGTATAAACATAGGTATTTTTTTATTAAAGAAAATTTGTAAGAAATTGGTATACAGCTATATAGATAATTCCAAAAATAACAAAAAAATATTTGTATCGTTTCTCGCAAACGAAACAAATTGTAAAAATCATTTTTATCCCATTTTATAGGTCGCCTAAAATAATTTAAAAAAGTGTAAAAACAATTTTTCGCAGTCTCTACCTCAGCGTGTGGAACGTAAAATAAAAAAGATCTAAATATTAGCCAGCTGTAAATGTTTTTGCTATTTGGGGTTTTATTAAATTTTGGCACTAGATGGGTAGGTTTATACCAGCATATCAAAAACCTATAAGAATGTCCCCAAAATAGTTAATCTAATATATACAAAAATATATTTAAAATTTGATACAGACGTTACTATTACAACTAAAAACAAAAAAATGTTTATGAGAATTGTGCACATGTATCCATAGTTTATTAAAAACTTTAAAGCCGCTATACAGGGTAAATCAAAAAGGTATTATTTTAAAGAACCCTAAAAACTAAAATTCATTATAACTACGGTATTATGTCATCTGAAGAGAATGAAAAAAATATGAAGATTTACAAACTAAGTATTAACATTTAAAAAATATTTTAAATGTTAATCAATATAAGGCTTGAAGTGCAAACGAGAGCGCGGAAGAGGCACAATCGGCCTCCGTGTTCGGCAGCGTTCGACATCTGTTTTTTTCCTACTTGAGTGAGCGGTCCGCGTGGATAGCTGCTATACAATAATACATTAACACGTTTTCAGCACGTATGAAGTGCAGTGAAAAGTAAATGTGGTGTCAATTGTTTATAGCAACGACAATTGCGGCGATAAAGGTAATGATTCTTTTTGATGTTGTCACGTTCAACTATCGTCAGTAAACCGACTTTGCAGACAACCGATTTTTTAACTCACACTAGGGCTCCCTAGGATTATAAACTCATCTTTTACACATGGTACCACCAGTGGCGCATTTACCAAAAGGCTGAGTAGGCTGAAGCCTATGGCGGTGTTTTTTGGGGGGCGGCAGACGTTTTTAGGGGGCGGCAGATTTTGTACTTATAAATAATTTTGTGTATTTCCAATTTCCTTTTGTACGTAGAAATGAAAGTGAGGACCTTTTTTTTTGTTGCTCTTCAAACATAATTTTTAATGAAAAAGGATAAACATAGGGGCGGCGAAAATAAAAGAGCCTACGGGCGGCAAATTTGTAAATGCGCCTCTGATGCCACTCTTGATTAGACTCTAGATTGTGGAAAATTTTATTTTCTTAAATAATATTGCATATCAGTGGCGATGCCAGCTTTTTGATTTAGGGGTGGCCAAACATTTTTAATTTTTATGGGGAAGAAGAAAATTTTTGGAGCCATAAAATATTGAAGACCAAAAAAAATTAACTTTTTCTATGGATGTCACCTGTAATGTTCTTTGTGTCCCGCAATAATTTTGTCGAGCAAAAAAGAGGTCTCAAATGTTAGGACTTTTCTTCCCAGACTTTACTACATCTCTTAATATCTTTTAGATTTACTTTGTTCTTACGTTCTATTTTATAGGGGGTCAGATATTGTACTTTAAAGTACATACATAAGACGTACATTTTAGAACCATTTTACGTCGTTACGTCCAGGGATCTAAAGTGAACATCTTATGTACGTATCTCTAATACGTCTTATGTATGTACTTTAAGAAACCACTGATATACGTACATTTACATCTTATATATACAGTGTGTCTACGTAACTTGGCGTCATATGGGAAAATTGTTTATTATTTATTTTACAAAAAAAAGTTATTCTTTATAGAAAGTTCTGCATGGTCGAAAATTTACAATACAATTATTAGATATCAAATTGTGTCGGTCATCTACGAGGTCTTAAGACGTCATAAGACGTACATAATAATATGTACATTGGCTGATTCGGATATTAAACAAAAGTCCACTGGGAAAACCAGACGTAAGATCAGTTTAATCATAAGCCACTTTTATAATTTTACTATTATTTTAAAAGTTAGAAATTAAAAAGAAAAAAATATTATTTTGGCAACATCAAATAAATTATTGTGTAGATTGAAACTACAACCACAAAATATTTATACACAAACAATAGGTTATTTGCCCACAGATGCATTATTATACAGGGTGTATCAGAATAGAATGTTCATCCTTAATATTATTATTTCCTATACTGTATAAACAACAGCTAAAGGTATATCGGCCAGTAAAGCAACAACGTGTACGTGAGTTATCCAATCCGAAATGTTTACATGCCGGTATTCACGTTAGGCCGCGTCCAGACTTGGAACAATCTCGACGTCGTCCAGGTATCAGGTATTTGATTAAATTAAATCAAAGGGCAATATCGTCACTGTTATTGCAAAGGGTCCTATCTTGATTTTTTCAACTTTTCAGGAGAGCAGTTAAAAAAATCATTTTGGCTGTACATCTGCCCCTTTATTGTATTTTAATTCATTATTTGTGTTGTAATATTGGAATATGCAAGTTTGCCATAATATAAATAAGGTCCGTTTGTCTGACACTCCAAACAACACAAACTTTTCATTGAGCAATTCCCCATATAAGTAAAGCATGCGTCCACACTATTTCTTGTTTTTGCTGCAGAGCTGGGCTACACTACCAAACAGTGGTTAAGCTGTGGAGCGGACATAAAGCATCGCAAGACCCATGCTTTACTTATATGGGGGATTACCCAGTGGAAAGTTTGTGCTATTTGGGCAATGGGTATAACCCATTTTTGCCTAATATCGAGTTAGACCCCTTCGTATTAACAGCGATGATATCTTTACAAGATATTAAACCAGTTTTTGTTTAGCAAAGATTAGTTAATTTTAGTTTATAATTTTTAAACATAAAAAAAGTTTTTGAAATTGAATTTGGCAATGTGCAAATTTTCTGCAGCAATAATAGAGAAATATTGCAAGTTGCCTTATTAAGCTTGGGGATTATTAATACCGGCCTTATTTAAATAGTGCTTGCATCCATAATTTAGAGTTATTGCAAATCATGGTGACAGTACCATTAACCTAAAAAAAAAAGAGAAAAAATTTTAGTGGATTTAATTTATTGTTTTGTGTTGTAGGGATTTGTTTAACACAATTACAGAAATATATTTGAAAAAGCAAGGTTTTAAGTGTTTTTACTTTTAAAAACTTTTTGGTCAGCAGCCGTTCGGTTAGACGAACAGTTCCGAAGTTAAAATAAGAATAAAATAAGGCACGACCTAAAGCCGACATAAATAAAGCCAGGCACTATACTTAATAAGGGAGTCCTTATATTACTTTGCAACTGCGCAAGCTCAGATGTCAAAACAGGCCCCGTATTATTAATGCCTGGCCTTATTTCACTGTGCAATTCTCTATTAATTACATACAAACAGTTTTCATAGTACTAGTACACGGATTAAAAATTATAACAATAAGTGAAGAAAATATGTAAAAATAACTAAATATCGACTATAATAATATCCACATATTGAGGATTTCCAAATCAAAATGCAGTTTTTGATAAAACACAGTTTTTAAAATACCTTAAAACTTTTACTGCTCGTTTTGTATTTAAAAATTTTAAAAAGTTTTTTAATTGAAATATTTTTAATTTATACATTTATAATATGATATATTGCGATTAAAAGATTTTTTGAACATAAATAATAAAACGCGAAGTAAGTTGTGAATTATCAAAAACTGCGTTATGGTTTGGAGCCCTCATATATTCTAAAAATTCACAATCAATAAAGTAGGTATACAGGGTGATTCACGGTCGGATGGTAGGTTAGACGTTTATGGAAAACGAAACGCAGGATTTTTCTGAAAATTTAGCATTTTACATTTTCTTACCTGTTTTATCGATCTAAAATATTTTTAGCATTGCGACGTTGCCGCTTCTATCAAAAAGTCCTAGAAACTTTTTTTAATGGAACACCCCCTATATTAACAAGTTTTTATATTCGCCCTTTTATTAAAATACTTTTTTGTTAATATTGCCCTATACCTATCTCTATCGGTTTTCGAGATAAAAATAATTTGTGTTAAATATGGTCCAAAACATGGCTCTAATTAAACTCTAAATTAGTGCTCTTAATTCATGAAAAGTTGATGTTTTAGTGGTAGTTTAGACAGACACGATGTCTTTAATTTACACCGGAAAATCGACTCCATATCATACAGGGCGTGCTAAAATTATTATTATTTCCGTTATTCATAAAAGGAGTCAAATAATCATTTTTTAAATGAAACCCCTGTATATTACTCAATAAAATAAAGGATGAAGAAGAACGCTTTAAGATGACATATCATGTCCCTATACCTAAATCATTAAGCTTTCTTAATAAAGTCGCTTTTTGTGAAAAATTATTATTTAACGAATTTAATTTTAAGTAACCATGGAAATATCAAGCTTATGACAGTTTGGTGACTTTTGTAAGTAACTTATAAACAGTTATTGACGGTGTTCAAGATAATCTTTCAAAATGAACGCCAATATTAATTATTCAAACAAAGTTCTTATGAAGTTATTTATTTTACACGGACATTGTGAACGAGAGGAAGTTTGTACGACTACAAAATAATTAAGACAAATAAAAATAACAAAATTGTAAGCAAAATAACAAATTTTTTAAAATAAAAGCTGGAAATGTTGTTCATTACATTCTAAAGATTTTAAAATGTGCTTTTGTACACACCTCGTGCTTGCTTTTTCAATTTGATAGGGATCCAGATCTTCAATACACCACACTATTCGCCGTCGCAGTTCTTATTTAGTAGGCACTGGAGTAATGTACACCCTTCCTGTTATAACACCCAAAAAAAAAGTCAAGCGGCGTGAGATCGGGTGATCGCGGTGGCCAATCCTATGGCCCCAAACGCCTAAACGCAACGATTGTCAAACATTTTGTAAAATTCCCTGGAAACTCTCTGGGTGCAATGAGCTGGCGATCCGTCCAGTTGAAACCACGAATTCCTATATTCCTCTAAAGACAAATTATCAAGAAAAACGGTAACAGTCTACCTTAGTATTTCAAGAGATCTCTCAGCATTAAGTGTGTGATCATAAATAAAAAGCCAATTTTATTCTTCTTGAAAAAACAGAAAACATTTAGTTCAAATTTTTCATGAAACCCCATTTTTGGTCACGTTTTATTTTGGAAGATTATTTTAAAGACTGTAAATAACTGTTTATAAGCTACTTATCAAAGTCACCAAACTGTCATAAGCTTGATATTTCCATGGTTACTTAAAATTAAATTCGTTAAAAATATTTTTTCACAAAAAGCGGCTTTATTAAGAAAGCTTAATGATTTAGGTATAGGAACATAATATGTCATCTTAAAGCGTTCTTCTTCATCCTTCATTTTATTGAGTAATATACATGGGGATTTTATTTGAAAAATGATTATTTGACTCCCTTTAAGAATAACGGAAATAATAGTAATTTTAGCACGCTCTGTATGATACGGAGTCGATTTTCCGGTGTAAATTAAATACATCGTGTCTGTCTAAACTACCACCAAAACATCAACTTTTCATGAATTAAGAGCACTAATTTACTTAAGTTTAATTAGGGCCATGTTTTGGACCATATTTAACACAAATTATTTTTTATCTCGAAAACAGATAGAGATAGGTATAGGGCAATATTAACAAAAAGTATTATAATAAAAGTGCGAATATAAAAACTTGTTAATATAGGGGTTGTTCCATTAAAAAATAAAGTTTCTAGGACTTTTTGATAGAAGCGGCAACGTCGCAATGCTAAAAATATTTTATATCGATAGAACAGGTAAGAAAAAGTGCTAAATTTTCAGAAAAATCCTGCGTTTCGTTTTCCATAAACGTCTAACCTACCATCGACCGTGAATCACCCTGTATTTAATAAAGCGTTCAGGCATTATTTATGTAGAAATATTGAAATACATATTAATTTCTCTCCATTTTTTAAAATTCGTATTTTGTAAGTGTATAATAATTCAGCCTGTTGGTAAATCCACCACTTTTTAGGCAGAAAAAGTAAAAATGAAAGGTTAAAGTTAAAACTTATTTTAGGGATTTTCTTCAAAGTATTTCTATATCTTTCTTCCTAATATTAAACTTAGTCTTTACGTACTAAAAATATAAGACGCTATATTGCAAGAGACTCTGTATATTACGTGGATTTAATTGCGTGTCATAAATTTAATTTGCACACTAAAAAATTACTTTGCTAATAATTTATTTTACTGTCAATTTATTTTAGAATAAAAAGTCACAATACTCATCCGTACATAACTTCCACAATAATTTTGAAGCAAATTAAACAGCAAAAATCCCATTATTCCACAAATAATATTGACCTAATTGTGCAAGATACGGTAACGAAAGGTGAAAAGTATTCAATTACCTACATAAAAAATTTTGGAGGTTTCCTTTTTATTTATTATTTAATCTGATTGTATACCTATTGTCAATTACTTATTTACAAGTCACAAATTACTGATTAACAAAAGCCATTAAATTTTTAAATTACTAGCAGGAAATTTCTAGTTTTTTAATGAGCAAACCTAAATAGATTTTTTAACAGTTTGAAAAAAAAATCACTGTTAACGTGGGAAAAAAATAATATTAAAGTATGAGCCCGCCGTGAGCGGCAGATCTTCTTTATTTTGTAAACACTGAAAAATTGTCAAAACATGAAAAAAGCAATTGTAGACCATAAAATTTGACTCACAGTGGCTTTGGCAGGAAAATAGGCCTATCTGCGACCGGCTCATCTGCGACCGATCATTAAAAACGATAAAAACCGACCTATGGATTTAAATAAGAGTAAACCCCAATGGGGCATAAGCATTGTTGCCAAGTTGTTTATAAACTCGTTCCATCCAGTTCTTTTTTAAAATATTTTAAAAAGTAAAAAAATTGTTGATACATTTATAATATTATTTATTCATTGAATATAGAGGCCTACAAATTTACGTAAATATAAAATACAAAAATATACGTAATGCAATATAATGTAAGTGTGTATTCGTCTGGAGTTTAATTATGGAATTAAAAAAAAGGCGTTGCTAACCAAAAATAACCATTCGTAAGTGTGTATTAGTCTTGGGTTTAATTAAGTACCTACCCTTAGTACCCTTTTCTGATTCTAAGAAATATCTCTAATAGTCCACCTACATTTTGGTAACAGTGCGTATTAACTTTAATGTATTCTAGACCCACCAGGTAGAAAAACGGGGGTTTGATAAAGTTGGTCGGTAATGCGCCGATTATATTATCGGTCGCAGATAAGCTGGTCGCTGTTGGGCCGACACCTTGACAGGTACCAGAAACCAAAAGCTACCTAATTGAAACTTAACTTCTTATTTTGTAAAAGCTTAATTTTATATAATATGTCACTTCGATACCTATTAGAAGATATTTTTAATAAATACTATCTAAAAAGTCTCCCCTCGCAGTCGAACCTGGTCCTTTGAGTTAGAGATTAAAGGTTTTGTTTACTACTCTGCCAGAAAGTTAAGATATTTTCTAAGTAGATTGGCTGTAAACAAAAAAATATATTTTAATTTTAATTTCACATATTTCAGTAATATATCCTATTTTCTTAATGGTAAGGGAGCTCAAGAGGGGATTTCAGGAGTTTACTACAGCGCTGCAGATTAATATATCTCGAACGATACCTTGTACCCGGTTAAGTACCTCCACCAAATACAGGGTGGCCCACCATATTCGACACGGTCTGTAGCTGGATAACCATGGGGTTTTTAAAAAAGTAAATACTGAAACATATACAGGTCGGATAAGGCCACAGTATAAAAATATTTCACTCTATACAGGATGTCTCAAAAAAGTGTGACGTATCAAAGTTATATTTTTTAAATGGAACACCCTATATTTTATGACGGTTTTAGATTCTACATAAAAAAATAATTTAAGTTTGTTTATAGTACCAAGTGTCTAATTTTATTCATTTTTGTGATATTTGATTTTTTTCAAAATGCAGGGGTGCAATTAAATTAATTTTATTTTAACAATATAAACTCCTTAAACTTTAAAATTTGTTACAAGATTAGGAAAAGTCTGCCTTATCATACGTAGGTCATATCGAGATCATAGATTATACAGGGCGATCAAAAAATAATTTCAATTTTTTAGAAAGTCAAATTGCAATATCTCTCTTATTTTAAATGGAACACCCTGTACCCACTTACACCACATGATGACAAACCAAATGCTCTTTCAAATGGTGTATAGATTGTCTATACCTATCTTTTATACTTTTTAAGTAAATTCCGTTTTAACATATTTTTATTCCAAATGTCTATTTAAATGTAAGTAGGCTGTGATATAGCTAGGCCTATTTACTAAGCCGTTATTGCAAAATGTAAATTTGTTGAAAAAAGCACAAAATTAAAAGATTTAGTATTATCTGCCACTATTTTTAAAATTCACAGAAAAAAAAATTCATTAGTTGCTTAAAATACTACTTCCAATAACACTTATTTCAGCTGAATGTGGTAATGATAAGACTTGTGCTTTTAAACAATCCTAATAACGCCTCTGGTCAGTTATGACGACATTCTGTGACCTATAACTCGTTTCTTCCATTATCCATAATCACTGTGTTAAATTTTTTAAAGCAACTATTAAGGTTATCAGATGGTTTCTCCTGGAATATTTTTCAGGATTAACTCTAGACTAAAGTAAACCATTTTTTCACATCCTACCAGTATTATATCATCTTGTTGTTGTAGAAGAAGGGTTTTTATTTAAAATCATTGAATTTTTTTTTGAAACTGACTAAAACACTAGTAATCAATAAATGGTCGTTGTTATTTTCTTAAGAAAATATTAATAGCTGCTATGTCACAGCCAACTTTTAAATAAACATTTGGACTAAAAATTTGTAAAAACAGATTTTACTAAAAAGCACAAAAGATAGGTATAAGCAACCTATACACCATTTGAAAGAGTATTTTATTTGTCATCATGTGACGTAAAAAAATACAGGGTGTTCCATTTAAAATAAGAGAGATATGGCTATTTGATTTTCTGAAAAATTGAAATTATTTTTTGATCACCCTGTACAATATTTGATCTTGATTTGACCTACGTATGATATGGCAGACTTTATCTAATTTTGTTACATATTTTAAAGTTTAAAATTTTAAAAGTGTTAAAGTAAATTCAATTTAATTTTACCTCTGCATTTTTCAAAAAATCAAATATCACAAAAACGAATGAAATTAGACACTTAGTACTATAAACAAACTTGAGTTATTTTTTAAAGTAGAATCTAAAACCGTCATAAAATATAGGGTGTTCCATTTAAAAAATATAACTTTGATACGTTACACTTTTTTGAGACACCCTGTATGGACTAAAATAATTTTATACTGTGGTCTTATCCGACCTGTATATGTTTCAGTATTTACTTTTTTTAAAACCCCATGGTTATCTAGCTACAGACCGTGTCGAATATGGTGGGCCACCCTGTATAAGCCTCGTATACAGGCCGATCGTAAAAAACAAATATATATCCATCAAAAATATTTGACCTCGCTAGTTTAGGATAGGCTGAGTTTATTACATTCTAAACAGTGTATATTCACTAATGTGACAACACACACAACGGAGGGTTATAAAGTGTAAAAACTTCGTTTTGATTTCTCGAACATGGCAATTTTTTTATTATGAAGAAAATAATTTAATAATAACGAGAAACATATAATCCCATACAACAACAGTATTTTCTTGACATATTTAAAAATCTATAGCCGCCTCCCCCATCGATAGGGATGCACGATGTTCATCGATGGTATGAAAACATCGATGTTAGGTTGATCGATGGTCGATATTTTGCAATCGATGGTCGGGTATCGAAAACATCGATGTTTTCTTTTCACATCGGCATATTTACAAATAATTACCAAGGTATAATTTAAAAGATTTAATAAATATTTCTTATTTCTTTTAATTTTAATATGATACGTATTTTAAATTGGGTAAATGCAAATACTTTTTATCGATTCCTGTATTTTTACAAAGCTATTACCAGGGGCGTAATTAGGAGGGTAGGCTACGGAAGACTTAGCTTCCCCAAGGTGGCGAATAGCCTCCTAAAATTATTAAGGATTTAATTGTCGGCAAATAAATTTACTCTTTACTCTGGGGTTTAAGCACCCCCAAAAATCAGCGACTAGTTGCGCCACTGGTTAATACATAAAAATTATATAAACCTAAAC